>JANHFX010001700.1:0-54021 GCA_027560015.1 Chloroceryle amazona | reverse complement strand
AAGGCGGGTTTCGCGGGAGGGAAGCGCGGAAGGTTTTAAAGGATCCCGACTTCTCCGCTCGCGTCAAACACCTTCCTGAAAACTGCGGGTGCGGAGGGAGGGTCCGGCTCTTCGCAGCCCGTAGTAATGTAACGGATGAAAACGTTACCTTGCTTTTCAAGTGAAACTGACAGGCTCGCTGCTGCTGGCGGCTTTCCCTGCTTAGTTTATCGGGCTACTGTAAAACAGATTCATAATGCTAGCCATAAAAGGTGAAATTAAATTGTTATAAAGGTATAATACAGGGTGGTGCTAGGTTTTGAAGAACTATTATTTCCAGGCTAAGTTTCGACGTTCTTTTCTAGAATCCAGTCTGGACTGTTCTACGGCAGGGAAGATACCTCCTGAAATTTTTTGGTTCAGGTTTTGTACCGAATGTTTTTGTGAGAATAAATTACTCTGTAAAATGTGGTATTGGAATTAAGCTCGAGGGAGTTCGTTATGCAATGACCATATCATCGATAGGCATGAAAATCCCATGGAAATACAGGGTGCTTTAAAAAGAAGAAAAAAAGAAAGAAGTGAGGGGAGAGACAGGAGTCGCTGGAGTTGTTAATTTATGTCACGTTTCAGAGAAAGCCCATCCAAAGGGTTAACCGGAGGGGCTGAGAGAGAGCAGACACCTGGGACCTAACACCCAATTGGCAGTCTTTTGTAATATATAATTTGCCTAAAATTGCGCACTGAGCACAAGCTTTTGTTTTCTAATTGATTTACGGTTTGAGCCACTTTTACCTCATCCCCTACTGTCCTGCCCGCAGTGCCAGCAAGTACATTACAGTGAGAAATGATAAATTACCATGCACTTGTGATGCTAATGCATCAAGAGTAAAAAAACTGCATACTACATGGAGCTTCATACATTAAGTGTGTCGCAAAGATGGAGCTATGCAAAAAAATCATTTGTATCTTCTGAAATAACTGTTTGATCATTTACTTCAATTCATCTCTGAGACCTAATTGAACCTGAAGATTAAAATTTATGCTGTTATAGCTTTCCCTCTGTGAATAAGAATAAAATTCTAAAGCAAGTCCGTGAATGTGGGCTTAAAACTACCTACATCTTGAAATTTTCAAGAAGTTGGTTGGTCAGAAAAGTAACAGGTACTAGAAACTTTTAAAAATCTAAACATTTTGCTAATGACAGCTACAGCAGGCATTCACAAATGACATTGCTCACTTTTCAGATAGCAGCATGTGGAGATAGGGTAATGTAGATACTGTCTAATCAGTGTTTGTCACCAAAGCTATGGAAATATTTTAATCTGGTTTGTCTCAGAGGTGTAGTGGAACTTTTACTGAATAATACCTTTACATGTACCGAGAAAGAATTTTAAATCTTGTATTTGTTTCCTTACATTTGTGCAATATCTTACTGATATCCAAGAGAAGAGGAAAATCCGGAAGTTGGTGAACCCTAATGTATTTTTATTGTCTGATTTCTTTCCCTAACTCCGCATCAAGGGCTGGATTTTGCTTTACCTTCACATAATCAGTCCACCTTAAATTTTTTATTTTTGTACGACGTCTGTGGGTTCCAGTCTTGAAATATGAAGAAGCAGATTTATGGCGGCTGCTGGGCACAACAAATTAAGTTGACAGTGATGTATGAGAGCATAATAGCATGATGATCCCTCTGTAGCGCGGCTGGACGCCTCCTGCTTCATTTGGCTCTTGTTAGGATCTGTTAGGCAGCTAAATAATGAAATTCTGCTGACTGATTTCTGATTTCTCTCTTCTTTCTCTTTTCACCTTTTTATGAAACTTGTTTTCCCAGACCCATCCTAATGCCAGCAAACTGCCTTTAAAGGATTCTTTCACTTATGACGACTACAGGTTGGTCTGTCTTTTAATTATTTCTTTTTTTTTCTTTCTTTCTTTAACGTATATATAGCGAGCTGTGGGGCCCTGGAAATGCTTTGTTGGTAGGAAAGCCCTATTGTTAATGAAATGTTAAATGTAGGATTTGATACCAATACACGTTCTTAATGAAGAAGAAAGTAAAATAAACATGTAGATTTTCATTGTTACAAAGGCATAGTCATTATGAGCAGTTAATTTAGCCAACTGGCACATGTAGTCTAAGATTAGTAAGGTAGTTCATTGCTTCATAAGAAAATAATTCAGTAGATGTTGCAGGAGGTTAGAGTTTTGGGTTTGGGAATTTTTTTTCCTTTAATTTCTTTTTTTTTATAAAGACTTAACTATCACATAGCAGTTAAAACTAATATTTACAGTGGCTGTTGAGCTGGGGAACTGAAGTTGTACACGTGAACATGAGTGTCACTCAGAGTTGCTACAGAGGGTGACGAAAGTAAGATAAAGATAAGAATAATTAATGTAATGAGAGCTTTAAGTCTGTTAGTTGATTGAAATAGCAGGAATAGAAGACATTTGTGAGATCTTACAGGGATTTTTATTTTAGCCTAGTCGTACTTCTGGGTAGGTCTATGGAAGTAGGATTTCCAAAACATGCTGCCTTCTCTTACAGGGTCGCTGAGAAACCCACCAACTTACATGTGAAGTGGTCTCAAATTTAGCAGATAACTACAACAATTAAAAAGAAACAAAATGCTATTATGTTTTGCACAGTGCTTACATATGAAAATTATCTACTTAATTTCTAAAATGTTAAAATAGTGGATATCAGTTTGATATCTTTCTAAGCATCTATGATCCTTCTGAAAGTCTACTTTTGTGTATTAAATATGTATTACTAGTGGAGTCTGTGGGAGTTAAAACTTTATTTTTATCATCTGGTATTTTTCCCTTTTCCCCCTTCAAAAAAGAAAAAAAAGCAACAAAGATATACATTAGACAGAACATAGTGAAACTAATATTCTTTTTCTTAATTAAAATTAAATTTTAGAAAATACTGGGTGTGGTTTCTTTTTCTGAGGATTCTTATGTTTCAATTGGCAGCTGGCATTTCATTTGCTTAACCTGACTTAGAAGGTTTTTGAATGATGTCAGTGTGCTAACCTATGTTATAGTTTTATAACACACTTACGTGTGTTATATGTGTCTTAATTCTTTTTACCCAGATACCTGCTTGGAGTATTGGCACTTCCCCCCCTCTTTACTCTGTTAAGCAGAAAATTTAGGAATACTGATCTAAGCCAGAATTTCTCAATCTGAAGAGAAGTGCTTACAAAATACCATGCGAGTGTCAGGTGATGATACTGGTTTCCAGTTCATGCAGTCCATAAGCTTTTTAGGGAGCAGAGGGAGGAATACGTCCTGGCTCTTAGAAGAGTCTGCACATAGATGAGAACAGCTCTGAAGAGTGGCAGCTGTGAGCTACTCTGAAGCCTGCAGGAATAGCTGACCCCAGGTTTGGGATGTATGGGGGGGGGGGTAAAGGATTCAGGAAACAGCAGGTGACATGAGAGTGGATCCTGGATGAGGTAATGGAAGGTATTGGAACTGCAGGCCTGGTTTGGAAGTTGGGCTGTGTGCATGTCTCAGAAACCTAGGATGCTGTGACTCCTGCAAATGGTATTGCCGTAGCCTGTGGGATCCTTAAGAAAACTAGGTTTGGAAACTCCCAGCCTAAATGCTTGCTTCAGGTTGGACTGCAGCCAGTCATATATTGATTGTTTGAACATTGGCCATCTCGTGTGTTTAATTTTTGTAGATGGGCGGTTTCCTCTGTCATGACACGGCAGAACCAGATTCCAACCGAAGACGGTTCCAGAGTTACATTGGCTCTAATACCTTTATGGGACTTGTGTAATCATACTAATGGACTGGTAAGGATTTCTTCAGTGTTGCTGAAAGGCTTTAGGGCTTAAGTATTAAGCCTTTCAATTGCTGAAGAGCAGTTTAATAACTTTTCATTATACTTCTTAACACAGGTATTTTATCTTCCCAAGCGACCCTAAAAAAACAAATATCTGAAAGGAAGATATGTCAGTTTGTTAAATGTCTTATGGTAGCTTTTCAGGGAGAACTTTCTTCATCTAGAGAAAACTTCAGTTATGTGTCATATACCAGTAGTGTACCTTTAAATGTTTTCAGTTGCATGGTACCTTTTTTCCAGCCAAGTTTGAATATTCTTCTGACTCAGACTTCTATTTCTAATGGGCTGAAAAAGATTCACAATACTGGACAGATTTGTTCTGAGAATAGGAAAGCAGACAATGTTGGAAGTTGCCTCTTGTAGCTACCACTAGGGAAAGCGGTTAGAAATTTGCAACTAAGAAATACTGCCTGATCTCCTAACCATGCCCAAAGAGCCTTGTTATGGAGACAGCAACCACAAGAACAAAGCCTAGTTCAACAAAAACAGTACATCTGTTACTACATCAAAGAAACAAAATGCAAAAATACTACTTTAGGGCATATTAAACATTTAAAAGGTGACATATGTATATAGAAAGTCAGACGTGCTGACATTTTGGCTTACGTGAGCTAGTTCAGAGGATGAGGTCTTGGTTTCATTAACAGGCTAGTTAATGTTGAAGTGAGGAAATGGAAACCCATAAGAGGATGGCTTATCAATGTTATTTTGCCAGTCTTACCTACGCTTCAAAATTCATACCCTCTGAATTTTTTTACAGTAAATTTATTATTGTATTCTTTATAAGTATGATTTATTATAAGTAGTGAATAGGACCATTCTATCCAAGTAATCTGATTCTTTTGTGGGAAAACTGACCTGAGTATTAGGACAGCAGCATGTGTTTATATTCTTGGTATAAGAAAAGCCCGCTTTAAATGAACAAATTGTAAAGCAAGTTGGTTTTCACTTGACATTTAGCTCATTTATTGTTATTAAAACTGTACCAAATACAGCACAGTAAGTAGGCTAAGGTACGAAGTTGCAAGTGTTTGGTTTGGATTTTTTTTTTCCTATTAAATGGTGATTACATAGTGTGCTTTAACAGTGATTCTTGCCTTTCACTGTTACGTCATCTGATAACAGCAAAGCTTCTATGAGAGTCTCTGATATAAAGAGAATTACTTAAAATTCAGAAATGTATATTTTTGTAATATAAGTCTTAGCTGCAAGCATCAGTACTTCCTGTACCCTTTTCCTGCTGGGCATCTCTTTCAGATGCTTTTGCAAAGACTTGTCTGTATTCATTAGACAACTCTTAATGAATGCCTTCAAAGTTGGGATTAGAGGAAAGAGGAAGAGAATTAAGGTTCTGGGAGGGGAAAAAAAAATAAGTAGCCTATATTAAAAACAGCTAGTTGTTTTAATCATTCAAACTTCCATTTAAATTGATAAAGTAATCTTTATTTTTATTATGCTGTCTAACAACGGGTTTGATATGGAGCCAGCCTCTGGAGCCAAACCTGTTCATGCAGTAATATATCGGGGTTGGAAGTATTTTTTTTATGCTGGTGTATCCTAAAGGGCATCAAGGGGGAGGGTGCTGAACTTAAGTATTTTGTATGAATATACATACTCCACTCATTTGTTTCATATTTCTACAGAAAGTAGTTTAAGTGGCTACAGATTTAGGAAGGATAGACACTTGCGATACTGATAATGGGCTACGGAAAGGTGCTAAACCTATTTTTGTTGTGTTACTTCTACTATTAGAAATGGGAGGGAAAACTGCTAAGATAACTAAGCTGCTAAGGTAACTGTAGGCTGTCTGTATTGTAGTTTGTTATTGTAGGGTAGGATGATGGTCAGTTCTGCTCTAACCATAGCACATCCCTTTAAAATACATGAAGGGAATTGTTCTTCATTGCAGAACAGGAAGAAACAAAAGATGGTGTTGTACGTGCCCTGTCTAGTGTATTCCAAACACAGTGCTAGAATACTTCTTGAGTCAAACAGCTACTTTATATCAGTCGTCTTGCTTTATTCCACAGGGTCCCTTTCCATGAGCTAGATAATAAAATGCTTTTTGGGTTTTAACTGAAGCTAGGTCCATCTAGCTTGCTTCTGACACTATTAATTAGATCAACCTGCCTCTAAGAACTATATCAAAATGGTTGTCTTCATGCATTTCTCATTGTTATTCTTTAGTGGGATTGTATTTTGACAGTCAGAGGTTGATTACCGGCTCTGACAGAGCTTTGAATAAGCTACATTCTGCCTGTTGGGCTGGGTCCATCCTTAATCACTGACCAAGCAGACTATTGCATGCTTTATACTCAGCTTAAAATTCATGTATCGGTCTGCTTCAGAAATAAAACTTAAGGGATGCAGTTTGTCAGCTATCATGTGGGAAGAGAAGTAAACACCCTGCTAATTCTCTTACATGACTGCTATTAAAAGAAAGAGGAAGTAAGAGTCTAGCACTCCATTGTGCTTTGTAGAAAAGCCTTTCAGAAGTGCTGCTGGTTTGTTGGGGTTTAGTTTTTTGGGGTTGTTTTGTTGTTTGTGTTTTGTTGGGGGGGTGGGTTGTTTTGGGTGTGGGCTTTTTTGTTGGTTTATTTAAGGGCAATAATAAAATTAAAAAAACAAAACAAGACAACCAAAACACCAAACCCCAAGCAATCACAAAATGAGCAGTGCTGTAGTGAAACCTGCTTAAACTGACAGAATCCTTCTGCTAATGTACTGGAATTTCCCCAGTCCTTGAAAACTTCCTGTTCCACAGTCATTTCAAGAGACTGGAATAAACTTCACATTCAGAAATATTTCATTGAATTTACACACTAAGAAAATTTCAGGACAGGTCAAGTGTTGTCAAGAGTTCCCCTTTTTGAATGGAAGTTACACTTTTTCAGAAGACTACTGCATTTGAACTTGGAAGGTACATTTGTCAGAGTGAAGGTAAATCCTCTCACACTTGTAACCTGCAGTTCAGGGTTTGCTAACCTTCTAAATGAGACACCTTAATTAAAAATTATTCAGTCCAGCATAGCGAATGTACAGGACTTTCTGTGTTCAAGTACTACAGCTTGTGTTTTGCAGTGGGCCTTGTTGCAGGACTGTCGTGTTCTCTGCTGATCTCAACATACCACAAGCCCATTAATGGACCTGCAGTGGTGTCACCTCCTTGCAGAACAGTTCTTCAGACCTCTGCAGGGCCCATCTGTGCTTGGGGCTGCCAGTATAGGTTTGACTGACAAATGCATGCTCGATGATGCAAGCAGCATAAAATTATTAACATGTAAACCATCAACCAAGCTTTCAAAATAATCCACAGAGTTCTGTCTTTGGACAAGGTGCATCCAAGATGGGAATCAGGGTATACTACAACACACATGTTAGGCAGTGTACAAAAAGCTGTGGTATTGTTTACAAATGCTGAGAGAGAATCTTCAGCTTCTAGACTTTTCCCCAGGCCTAGAGCATATTTTTCTGGAAGTTAGCTCTGTCGGCACTGAATTCAGAATACCTACCATAAAAGTTGCTTCCTAATTCTTTGGCAGCTTATATTCCATCCTGTGGCTGAATCTGTGCCAGCGTCTTTGGTAGTACTAGTCAAGAACATGCTGTTTGTCACTTTTAACAAGTATAACATTTTTAGGATAACTTTACTTGTTAGAGTGACCCCTTTAGAGTTTTGTAACTTAATGATTTTTTTTGAGAAGTATAGATTTAAGAGAGTTTATCCTCTTCCATTGCCTGCTATCATCATAAAAATCCTTTTAGCATTTTAAGAGTATTACTTAACTTTTAGATAAAGGGATTATTTGCAAGTAAATTATAATTCTCTGAAGATTGTATCCCCTAAAGATCCACAGTTATCTAATCCGTTTTTCATTGAGAGATCAAAAATGTGCTGGCAGTTGAAGGATAAAGCACAGCCTATAGAACTGTCAGTGCCTTGCTCCCATGGGCCTTATGGGAGTGACAGAAAGCTCCAGAACTTGTAACGAGCTGGCAGCTTTAGCACAGGACCGTCTGTGGTCTATGGAGGGCACTTTCCTCAGAGCCTTCTGTTCACTTCAGGTAAGTTGTTTCCTCCAGTAGATTTCTGTGATGCAGAGATTTTTTTTTTTAGAGATCTCTCTTGGGAATCATAAAAGAATGACTACCAGATGCGTTATATTGTGCAGAGAAAGAAACAATTGCTGGTTTTAATATCTGTTTCCAAGAGGACAATGCTTTGTCAGTGGTGGGAGAGAGAAATACGAAATGCTAAAGGTGATTTTGTTACACTTTTTCCTTGGATAGATCACTACAGGCTACAATTTAGAAGACGACCGGTGTGAATGTGTAGCCCTTCAAGATTTCAAGGCCGGGGAACAGGTAGTGTGATCAGTTATCTACATAACTGTTCTTTAAGTTTTGTAGACACTTAGTAACTCTCTACAAAATGTTAATAGAAGAGTGGTAGCAGCCCTGCTACATTTAAATATTATTATGCTGAGCTAATTTTGTTTGAAATTACTACCAAATTAAAGTGCACATTTTTCAGAATAAAGTATTTTCTATCACTTGCTAGATGCCAACTTTAGATAGATAGGCGCCTTGTATTTTAGAGAACTAGCTGAAATACTTAATCACTAGTAAATTCAGACACCGGCTGTGGTGTTCAGGATGAGAATAACAAAAGGCCATATACAAAGGACCAACAACAGCTGTATTTTAGATTTGGAGTATCACTTTGTCTACAGTAGCAGATTGTGGAGTCACTCCTAACAATGTTGTTGGTTTACATTTCTTCTTGGTCTTCATTTAACAAGAGGTTAAACGCAGTATAGTTGCCAGCCATTTTACCCATGTTTTCATTCCCATGCTTAGTGAAGATGAGAGAGGACCTAAAAGTATGCTCCCTCCCTTTCACAGAGGCATGTCCACACCCCTTCATCCTGAAACAGAAAGTACCAAGGGACAGCCTTCCAGAGATGCGTGGAAGAGTTCAGAATCCAGTATTGTGTTCAGAACTGCTAAGATACCAAAATGAGTGCTAAAACTAGTGGTGCATTGAAGACAGTGGTTCCAGGAGTGTAGGAAATCCTCATGAGGAGGGTTCCTGTGCTGTGTCAGCAGCCGGCCTAAGCCCTCAAGTGTAGTAGCATTCCCTTTCCTACTGCTTGTTCAACTGCAGTAAGCATGGCCAGAAAAAGACTTTGTCTGTGAAACACCCGGAAGTGTTTTGTAGCTCAGTCTCTGAGTTACTACCTTAATGTATTTTTTTGCCAGTCCTATACTTAATAATATTTTCAGTTTCATTTTTCTCATGTATTACCTTCCTTTTTAACAAAGATGTGTCTGAAAAATTTTTTTAAGTGTGTCTTTCCAGAAGTAGATTTATCCTCATTGCTATGCTGAGGTTTACAGTGATTGTATATTTTTTTGTCTTGCTCTTGGCATTTGTTATGGTAGTCATATATCTGTCGTTTTTTTCCAGTAGTGGTATGATGAGTTAAAAGGGGTCCACAGTTCTTCTAGAAGTGATCCAATTTATAATTTTCCACAGCTGGCAATGGATGTGTCATATAGCTGCTCTTTCCATTTCAATTATAGGGGCTTCCTCTATTTCAATTTTATTTTAGTAGTTTGACTTCACTGTTTAACAGATTATTTTTTATTATTTCTGTGAAAACTTTAAGAGTTTTTAACATCAATAAAGCACTTTAATTATATAATGCTTCAGTCTTTTAATATACTGTGGTAGTGTTATTACAGTTTCAGCAGGAAGAATGTGTGATCCCTTCTTTTACGATTAAAAACACGTGAGGCAGTGGAATTGCAGAGAATGTCAAATACTGCTCTTGAATAAAACAACTTTCTCATTCCATTTAATTGTTGGGTTTTTTTGTAAAACAGTCTTGGAGTGTAAGAGCATGCTGTATAATCTGCACATGATTTCTAACTTCTAGTTTAACATGAGATGTACCACAGTTTTAAAACTTGAGAGGGTTACCAAAACTCTCCTTAACCACTGCCTTAACATACCTAGGCAGCTCACTTGCTCACTGTGCAAGTGTCCTACAGTACAACATTTACTATTGTTTATAATTACAGTCAAGCATTTAGTGCTTGTGATAAATAGTTCTCATCTGAAATTGAAAACAAAGTCAGTGGCATCGTTACAGTTGTTGAGCCCTGAAGAGAACACTGTGTCTTTCTCTGTCACCCAGAGTGGAAGCTTATAGGCATCCAGAGCATTGTTGTACCCTAAGGTTAAAAAGGGTGTTCTGTGACTGAAATGGTTTTGTGGTTTTTGTTTGGTTGTTTTTTTTTGTTTTTGTTTTTGTTTTTTTTTGTGTGTGTGTGTTGTTTTTTTTTTCTGATTGATGATTCCTTTATCAAACAAAAGGGGAAAAACATCCTCTCAGGCTGGGAGAAGACAGTTGTTGCTCTGACCTCCTGTCCCATGCACTTCATACAGCTTAGCTCTGAATTAAACACTTTTTGCAGGTTATATTTAGGAACTTTTTTTTATGTGAAATAAAGTGACCCGTGTGTTTTGGATAAAGAGTACAGACTACAACAAGAAAATAAATTGTCTGAACACGGATCAGATCTCTGGATGGGATACACCCAGAAGAGTAACTTACACTGCTGATGGACCAACTTTGCTTTTGTTTTGATGTCATGTTAAGGCATTGGATATATGGGGGGGAAAAGGACCTCAGAAACACCATTGCTTTTAATGGGTTCTGCTGATCCAGACTCTTTTTGTCTTTAAAAGGCATAAGATCTCTGAAAGCTTATTTCCATATTCTAGTATTTTATGACAGTAGGAGAAAATAAAGCATTCTTACTTTCAAGTATAGAATAAGAACGTCTTCTCTCCTTTCAAAGTCTCCCAGTTACATGGATAAATTTATATCTACCTCAAATATATTGCCACACTATATACAATGTTTGAATCAATACCAGAAAACAAAGTGTGTTTCTTTATATAACTAAATATACCTTGTACTCAAAATAGTAACTCGTTCAGGAAATAATTCTCAAATTATGTCAGTTTTGTGAGCTGATCTTAAGCTTTTTTTCCTGTCTCTTCACTTCTCTTTTCATCCTTCTAGATTTACATTTTTTATGGCACTCGGTCAAACGCTGAATTTGTGATCCACAGTGGGTTTTTCTTTGATAATAATTCACATGACAGAGTGAAAATAAAGCTTGGCGTGAGTAAAAGTGACAGGCTGTATGCTATGAAGGCAGAGGTCTTAGCTCGTGCTGGTATCCCAACGTAAGTAAAACACAATGCCATGTTCTTTTTTAAACACTTCCAAAATATGTAGTGTCCAATAGAGCATAGAGAGAGCAATTGTCTGCATAGTTTTCTTAGGTGTAATGTTTCTTCTGTTTATATAGCAAATTAAAAGTTATTGTAATAATATTTACAGAAGTTATCGGAGAACTTCTCTCTCGTCTAATTTGGACCATATATAAGGAAAAAAGCCTTTGCTTTCATAACCAATTGAACTAAAACCGAGCAAGGATTAATTCGAAGCAATCTGTGGTTTTTCTCTTTTCACATCCCTTGCAGATGCACTACAATGCTCAGTATGTGAACTATGGCATTTTCCTTTGGTCTTTTCAGTCCAGAGGGTAGTGTTAGGAGCAGCAGACAAGGAAGCATTGCATTTTCATTATTAGCAAAGCCATATAAAAATAATTGTAAGTGTAAAACTGTAGAGATAATTGTTCTTTTCAGGTAGAGGTTAGGGAAGCTTTTCTTCAGTTTTAACTAGTATTAACTTTGGGAAAAAAAGTTACTTTTGCAACAGTGTATTTCTTGTATACTTTAAGGTCTTTTATACTGAAATAAGCTCAGAGGTATGACCCTAGAAATGGTATGTACCGTGGTTTGATTATTTCTTTTATTAGTTCCAGTGTTTTTGCCTTGCACTCCACTGAGCCTCCAATCTCTGCCCAGCTCTTGGCTTTCCTTCGAGTGTTTTGTATGAATGAAGGTAAGATGTTTTATAAAGATAAACTAATTTACATTTGGCTTGGGTTTTTTTGTTTGGCTGGCTGTTTTTTTTAAGACAGGAATGTGATAGATATATAAATCATTAAGATCAGAAAAGTTGAGGAGTTGAGAGATCTATAAGCTAGTGGTAAACCCAACCTTTGGCCATGATGTCTGAGGGAATATTCCAGTAATGTAGGCCTTTCTGGAACTCCTAAAGCGTGAGGTGATGAAGTGATGCATTTTTCTTATTTCTTTTAATCTCCCAGGCTGTTGTGAATAAGTGAGCTTTGGAGCTTGATCTTCGGTTCTTAAGTTTAAAAGTGGTTCACAGAACAAGATCAAGTGAGACCTAGAGGTTTATATGCTTAAAATTGTAGTATATTAGCCACTGCTAGAATCATTTAGGTATGGAAATGGAATATCCTGTACTGTAGGAGAAATATGGAAGAGACAGTTCAGTATTTTCAGTGTTTTGATAAATCAGAATCTAAAACCAACCTAAGTATTTGCAGACTGTCTTTGTAGTTGTTTAGGTTTGTTGGGTTTTTTGGAATATAGATGTACAATCAATAGATACCTAATTTTGCATGTGAAACTTCTGATTAAGTGCTTGAAGTAGGTGCTTGCTGGTTAGGTGCTGTTTTGGAGGTTATAGATGTGACAGTTTTTCATGACGGTGAGAGAATTCCCTTGCAGTTAGGGATGCTATGCAGATGATGTATGATTTAATTCAAGTTGGAATACTGAAGTTTTTAAGTCTTTGCAAGTGCTTTACTTTCTTTCTTTAATAAAAGCAACCTACCTTCACTGCTTCCTATCATCCATCTTTTAGAACTTACTAAGAAATTAGAATAGAATAGTTTGGTTGGAAGGGATGTACAACCAATCATCTAGTCCCAACAGCCTGACCACTTTAGGGAAGTAAATTCAAGTGAAGAAAACGTTATGATACTGATGAGTGGGTGAATTTTGGCTTGGCAAAGATAATACAGCTAGTGGACTTCTTTTAATTGCATTTCTCTGATATGATTGTGCTCAGATTATTCATATGCCTTAAATACCGTCTAAGAAAACTGCTTATTCAGAAGCTACTTGCAAGTGGTTGATGAAGCTTGTGATGGCTGCTTTGCAGGAGTGAAATTTGGCAATTAAAAGATTAGTGGAATTTGTGTCATCTCGAGGAGATGATTCAGTATTTTCCGCTCTGTGTGAAGTTTGTGTGATGGATGTCTTTTCTGACCAACTGTAGGGAGTTTCTGCTACTGAGAAAGATTACCAAAACAATAGGAAAATTTTTCTATTGCTATTTGCACATTCTCTCTCCTGTTCCTTCTATCAAAAAGTTCACTGGACTCTTTAAAGAATTACTCCCTTTTGTTTACCAAGAATTCTACAAAATGTTCCATCTCACTGTCATAGAGTTGAGCTGTGTAAGAGAGACTGATCTATAAAGTATCTGTATTCCTGAGTGGAGGAGAATGTCCATTGTCTGCTAACCTCGAGACTTCCATTTGCCTCTCTGAGGAGAAGCCTAGAAATAACCAGCATAGCTGTTCATTCTTATTTTAGATTTTATTTTTGTTAGCTGCTCAAAGCTATACTATTGTAAATAAATCTTACTGCATTTTGTCAGCTGACAAAGTGAATGATGAGATTGTTTTTTAACAGATTGGTTTTATACTTATTGCAGAAGAGCTGAAGGAACACTTGATTGGTGAGCGCGCCATTGACAAAATCTTCACTCTGGGGAACTCTGAGTTTCCCATTAGCTGGGACAATGAAGTTAAACTTTGGACATTCCTAGAAGCCAGAGCATCCCTCCTTTTGAAAACCTATAAAACAACTGTGGAGGTAAAATTATCATTCTATGTAATTTAAATGTCTGAAATGTTCCATGTTATGATTGTAGGAAAAGATATTTTGCCCCTCATCTTGTCTTTACAAATTTTAATCTGTCTGTTAGTACATAATTCATTCTGTCCTTTTAAAAGTGTAGTAACAGATTTGCATTATCTAAGGAAAATCAAATAAGATTGCAAAAAAGAAAATTTTGTTAATGTAATTTTGTTAATGTATTTTCTTTGATTCTCCAAATAGAGTCTATCTGCTTTTTCTCTGCAAGTAAAATGGGGAATCAGTTTCAACTTGTTGTCTATAAGCTACATTCTCCGAACTGCAAAGAAATGTGCTGCTGTTGCAGGCGTAGAAGTGACCGTACACGCTTGGTGTATTTGTGAAGTCTCCTGCCTGCTTGTTAAGCAGGCTGATCTGCCTAGAGAAACTTTTGGCTTCTTGATGAATTCTTGACAAATTTCTCTGGGACTCCGTGCGGACCCCCTTGTTCATATGCATCCAATTGGCTGAGCCTGAAGAGCCTGATGCCACTCGCTGTCAATGCAGAGAAAAGTTGAGGGATTGATTTATTTATTTTTTTTATTATCATGTTGGTTGTTACTAACAAACTTGATTTTTCTAACAGGATGATAAGTCCTTCTTGGAGACCCATGACCTTACTTCACATGCGATCATGGCTATCAAATTGCGCTTAGGTGAAAAAGAGATCTTGGAGAAAGCAGTAAAGAGTGCAGCTGCTAGCCGAGAGTATTATACCAAACAAATGGCAGATGGAGCTCCGCTTCCTAAGTACGAAGAGAGCAATATTGCCTTGTTGGAGAACACTGTGGCAGACTCTAGACTCCCTATTGTCTTGAGAAACCTAGAAGATGTGGAAGAGCAAGGGGACATAAAGATTGATGAAGCTATTGATGCTGAAGTCACAGAGAATGGGTTTGTGAATGGTGAAAACTCTCTATTTAATGGGACCAAATTGGAAAGTGAAAATCTAAATAAAGAGAAAAGTAACAGAGAGACTGAAGGTGCCAAAGAATCTTCTTCAGAAAGTACTGATGAGGTTAAAGAATAGTCTTAAAATATTACTTTCTTGTGAAATTAAATTAGCTGAAGTTTATGAACAGTGCATTTATGTTGGTGTGTTTCTTTGTTAACATTTCTCTTTCTGCAGAGAAAAATGTTTTTGCTGCTTTATATAAAAATGAATTTTTAAGTTATTTAAGAGACTTAGCATCCCTTTTCAATTAAGATTGCCATCTTGCTTTCGGGCAAAAGCTGGGGAAAGAGGTGCCTTTGGAAGATTTTGCAGCCCTTTGTTGAACCAAATGTATTTTCTTCCTGGGGAAGAATTAAGCTCTTCTATCTGCTGTGCTTTTGTTGTTCTGTCACTCTGACTACCGAAATTAAAAGCTTGCTCTGCCTCCTGCCAAGAAAAGCAGAAGGCAGGACTGACTCGGTATTCAGCATGAAGGTGGGAGAGCAGTACAGCAGCAAACTGGATAAGAGGATCAGAAACTTGGGAGACTGGAGGAAAACCTGTTTAAAATCAGGTATGCCAGTCCAGAAAAAGGTAAGGTGGCAACCTTATGAGTGGTAGTTTTAAATGCTGATGAGAATCCAAATTGTATCCACTTAAAGTGATCTCTGAAGATTTCAGTTTACTTTGTCTTTTGTTTACTGTATAAAAATCTCACCTTCTTCAGAGATAGGCTGCTGCAATACAATATTCACCAACTTTTAAAGGCTGAATTATTTTTATTTCCGGGCGGTACCTGCTATTTACAAGGTTGGCAGCTCTGTTGGAGAGTTTGAAAGCAGATAGGCCAAGCCACAGCTTTAAATTGTACTGTTCAAAGTGAGGTCGCTTCCCAGCTTCTTCAGGTTTTCACAACTAGCTAGAGATTTTCAAAGCTACACTTTTGACTAAACCATTATTAAAAGGAAAATATGAGTAATATTCTTGTCTGCTACTCCTTCATTTCTGTGTTGTTGGATTTAACATTGAATGTGACATGGTTACCTGGTCTTACTCAACTTTGTCTTTTGGTTAAGATACTAATCGATGCTGTTTTCTCAAAGGAAATGTCAAGCAGGCTACTGTATTTTTTGGCCCAAGTCCAGACCACAGCCAAGTCTATAATTCACTTGGATTGTGTCTCCATCTGATGGGATACTTCCACAAGTTAGCAGGTCCACTGTCTCCAGCAGCTTTGGTCACTCTCATGCTGTATGTTTTAACTTCTGTGTGGAAACAATACAATCCTAGCACAGTGCAATATCAGAACAAGGGTAATTCCAAGGCTTGACTTTGAAATTACCTGGGTACTGGGAGGAGAGGAGGGAAGAATATTTTTATTCTGTGTGTGAATGGAGGAGGAGTATAGAGGGATTTAATTCTGTTCTCAATACTAAGGACTTTGTCTTTTACCTTTGTATCCTTAAGTTCAAGATAATGGATAAAACAGACAAGCTTGGACAACTGTTTAAAGCTTAATAGATGTTGCAACCTGCTCGTCTTAAGATCAGTTGCAGTAAAATGTTTTTTGGCATATTTTTAGTTTTATTAGATTTTGCCTTTTTTTGTACTGCCACTTGGAAAATGTGTTTTTGCATAAATCTTCGGTGCAATACACGTAAGCAGTGACTTTCTTTTAGGTTGTCCATAGCAGTTTTGGTGTTCAGCTAGTATCGGTGTGGGGAAAACAGAAAAAATAGTTTTTTAAGAAGTGTTTTGCTCAGAATGGCATGTTGCCATTGCACCTTGGATATTGCTTCATCACTAAGAAGATGCTGGACCGGTATTTTCGTAACTGTATGCTGCCTTTGGTAGAATGTTATGAATTATTGTCTCGACAGTTTAAATGTCATACAAGTCATTACATTTTGGTTTTTATTAGGACCAATACTCCGTTTCTGTTCGTGCCACTTACGTTGCACAACATTGTACTAGATGATATGATGCAATTCTGAAACTGGCCTTCCCTGAAAATTATAACTGTAATTTCCCAATTTCCATGCTTTGACTCAATCTGATACACTGTATTTTGTTGCAGTATTTGCTAATATCTATGGCTTAGTGAAGCCTGTGGCCACCACAGGACCGAATGTGTGGGTTTTCTTGAATAAAATATAGTTCTACCATGTCTTCCCTAGTGAGTGTATTGTACAAACAAAACCTCTCCCTGCTACCAACTGCTGTATCTCTTGGAGTCTGTGGGGAGAGGCGTAACTGTCCAGGTGTACGGGTAAAGATGAAAGGAGAAATAGCTGGGGGGGCAGGGGGTGAGGGATTCTAATAGACAGAAAAGGAAGGTGGCCTATTAAGCACATGGTCAAATTCTTACTCTTATTATTTCGAAAATTATGTATTATTAGTAGTATTATTTAGAAAAATATGTTGCACACAATAAAAATAGTGAGCAGTCTAATTTTGCAATTTGCATTTTTGCTCTATGCTTGTAATGGTTTCTCAGCACCAACTTAAAACTTAAGCTTTTGAAAACTGAGGTGGAAACAAAAAATTGGCACTGATGAGCCCTTATTACCATCTGTCATGAAAACAGACCTTTCAAAGCATTTTGAAGTTAACTTTCTTCATGATGTTTGGTTAAGAGGCTGTTCACACTAATCCCAGGCTAAATGCCAAATCTTGCTTCTGTTTAGCTAGCTATCTGAAGTATTCCTGTAAGAAAGACATCACTTGGGTTTCTTGGACTTTTCTCCAAAAACAAAATGGGGGAAAAAAACCCAAACCTTTTGAATTTTACATGAACCTACCTACTGATGAATTGTTTCATCAGTATACAACCCCTGATTACTTTGGCTCGACCCTGCAAGGTGATGTCCATATAGCCCTGCTGATGAACGTACAAAATTTGAGCAACACTGTCCACTCTGAAAAAATGCTTGTGAAGTATATAAATGCAACCTTAGCTTAAGTGCTTTTGTGAGTAAACAAGAGTTGAGAGCCTTCTGGCTGTGGAGGTAAGGTGGTTTAGGATCTTGGCTAAAATAATCTATTACTTCTTGTGGACATCATTAAAAGGTGGTGCATACAGAAAATCTGTGCAATTCAACAGTATAGAGGCACAGAATCGGTAAGGTTGGCAAAGACCTCCAAAGTCATCAAGTCCAAACTTCTCTACCCAACACCTTCCTGACCGCTAGACCATGTCCCAAAGTGCCACATCCACCCACTTTTTGAACACATCCAGGGATGGTAGTGCCACCAATTCCCTGGGCAGCCTGTTCCAATGCTTAACTGCACTTCCAGTCATTTTTCCTGTTACCTAAACTGAACTTCCCCAGGCACAACTTGGGGCCATTTCCTCTTGTTCTGTCATTAGTTATGAAAGAGGTAGCTGCATTCTGGAGGCAAATTTACTTTTAGAGGGGAGTGATTGGTAGTCAGGAAATTTACATGTTTCAAAGGTGCCCTGGAAGATTTAGGTAATGCGCTGTTCTCTGGTTCACATGTTTAGAAACTATTTAATATCTGTTGCTGTAACTTCTATCACATTTGTTTAATTTTTTTTAGAAAGGCATGTTAAGTCATTTTGAAATGTAACTTTTCAAAAAATGTAGTGTTTCAGTCTGACACACCAAAGATGCTCCCAGAAGCCACTGCTTTTTTTCTGATTTTTATGGACGAAAGTCAGTCCTTGCTATTTCTTGTATTCTGTGCCAAACAGAAGTGTTTAGGCAAAACATTTCTCTGCCAAATATATCTGATGAAGCATCCCTTTTCTCTAGAAGATTTTTCACTAATCCTTGTTGAAGGTGGGTTACAGTCACATAATTGCCATCTATGTTTAATAGTTTATAACATACTTCCTTCAAGTGCATTGCTTGCTGTGCAAAGAACAGCAGGTAAATTTGAGACTCAGGGTTAGAAGATCTTCCTTAGCATTTCTTAGTTTCTACATCTATTTCCTAAGGAATGCCACAACTTTGGAAACCATATCAGAGAATCTTTCAGTTAAAATAAAAAATTCTCAAACCCTACTTAAGGAAAAAAGTCACAAATGGTCCTGGATTCTTTTGGGTTTTGTGTCTCCTTAAGTTCCCTGGTGTATTTGGTGTATTTTACAACTGAATGAATGCTGTAGTGTTGGTGAACATCACGTGAACTTCAGTAATACATATGAAATCTATGATAATTTGTTTGGTGAAAAACAGGAATTGAAATTTTGCCAAATACCAAAGCACCCATCCTATGGTACTAAGCAGAAACCAAAACACCCAGGGTTGGTGTTGGCTTGGTTTTGGTTTGGGGTTTTTTAGCCTTTTGCTGAATGTGGGGTGCTCTAGTAGTTACACTCCGGGATTATCAGCAACAGGCTTTGAAATGTGGTTGAGTAAGCTGTTTTACGTAGCAGTGTACACTGAGTGATACATGGTGTTCATGTACTTGTAACAAAATGTGATTTTTGCCTTGTACGCTGTCCTTAGTCATTACAGTTATCTTTATTTTCAGTGTACATAGGCACCAGAACTTCACTTAAAATTAAGTATCTTTTTAAATTATTTATTTTTACTTTGATAGCAGCACAAAATGGACCTGGCAGCTTACAAAAGCAAAAAAAGTTGGCTACCAGTGTTTGCATTGCTCATCAGGTGTTGCACAGTCAGTACTGCAGGGGTTGGAAGCCCAAAGGTATTTGACTTCTGCTTTTGACACTTTTGCTAGACCCACAGCTTAACAGCTGGAGCTGGTGCCATTTTTCACTATGACAGATTATGCTGGATACAGGAGGAAAGCAAGGAGGTGTGTGAAAATGAAAGCTGGACAACTGAATGTTAGCTGGCTTGCTTCAGAGGCAGAAGTTGCTATCCTGAAATGTAAGTTTAGGAATTGTCTCGGTGAGTGTACAAACAAAAACAAAGCAAAACAACAACAAAAAATACAAGAAAATAATCCCACAAAGGAAACAACAACACAACAACTCTTTCCAATTAGCATTATGATTACTGTGGAGTTTTAATTTCACAATTAGACAATGGCTCTGCTTTCCCTAGGACCAGGTGAAAACATCTGAACTACACTGTTGCTACATGTTAACCTGACCGTGAAGAACAGATATAAGTAGCTGCTTGTCTTGCTCTCAGTGCAGGGCTGGGGGCAACCTGAGTGAAGGCTGGGTTGAAGTCACTGCTGTCCACTGACTTGGTCCTCTGCGGTTGTGGGAGAACTCATCAACACTGAGGAAATAAAGGCAGGACCTGCAAATCCATTGTGGAAGGACTGGACACAAGCACAGAGAGCAATATGAAAATAGAAGATACTGTAGTATTCAGGACACTCACCTGAAATGTAGTGTCTAAACGTGGCAACCTTTGTCCATGTAATATTTTTGTGTATAGGAGAGTTTTGTTACGTAAAGCTGATCAAGCACAGAAGAGGCTTCTGAACCTGAGTCTTCCATCTTCCAGGTGATGTTTTCTGGGTGACTGTGCTGTGAACTCCTTTAATTTCTGGTTTTTATTATTCCAAGGCTTTTGGGTATGTCCATGCAGAATTATTTTAGCTTTTTTAACTTCCCAATTTGGAGAAACTAGACAATCATTGCATCAAAAGAGGCAATTAAATCCAGCTCAGACATGGTGAAACAGGTAATGATGACCACCACACTGTGCCTTTGAGCAGCTTAATGTGAATTGGAGTGGAACAGATCCATAGCCCTCTGAGACTTGACTTTGCTCTTTGGCAAGTTGTTTAAAATCTGTACGAGAACAGGGAATAAAATTTTGTGTGTGTGAACAAAGTTGATTTCCCAGCTGATTCACCATTACTTATGCAGATTCAGACACCAGTAGAATTGGATAATTGAAGTTAAACACTTAGCATTTTATTTAATGTTCAACATATATAGTTCTTGAAAAACTTTTCAGCCCTGAGTACGAGTCATTTGTCCTTTGAATAAAATCAATGGGGACAAAAAGCAGGTTTCCTCATAGCATCCCACACAGGGCGAGACCAGAAGTAGCTTAACCTCATCATGGTGCCTTGTTTCACTTACAGATCTTACTAGCCAGGTAGCCTCTTGCTCTGCATCAGGCTGGGGCCACCTACCCATTCCCCAGATGCACTTGCTGGCTATAGGAGAAACTCTGGCTGTCCTCCTGGCCAATTCATCCAGGTGTGACACGGTGGTGTGGAAGTCAGTAGGTTTTGCGTTGTGCTGCTGACTCGGATCTGTGCAAATGGAGTATTTATTTTTAAGTTTCTTTTTGTGAATGTTGTTTGATTTAAGTATTCTACAGTTTGTTGGCATATTTACAAAAGTCCTCTAAGTCTGAAATATGGGAACTATGTGGGTGTGCTGCATCCAGCAATTCCTTTATGGTATGGGATAAGGCAAATTTATTTCCCTTTGCTTTATTCCATGCTGGTTCACCAGTTTCAGTGCTGTTAGTAACTCAGCTGAAGCTCCTAATTTCAGTACTAATAACTGGGGCTGTATACAGATTTGTGGTCAAAAGGTATGAATAATGTGCCTTAAAACTCAATCCCCATACTGAAACAGACATGCACAAACAGCCTCCTATGAACTGCAAAGGAATTTTTAGATTAATTTGAATATCTGTAAGAAAGCCTCGCTGCCTTGCAGCAATTAATTCAAGTGATTGGATGCTAGGAATGGTTTATTATAATTGCACACAGGTAGTAATTTATTAGGGTGGCTGTTTCTTTTGGCATATGTCAAGAAGGTCAGAGTTTAGACTTTTTTGGACATTAACCTAGTCTTCTGAAACTCTGAAGTTCCACTTTTTGGTCATTAATTTCATACATGCTGAGATTGTGACAATTAACCCACTTAATAAAGGTCAAGTTTCAATTTTTTCCAATTTCTGGAACACTTAACTTTATTCCTTCTTGAAAATGGGCAGATACAGAATGATAAATAGTTATTAAATGAGAACGAAGATGTAGTTCTGCTGTCAAGATACTATTGAATGGTTAGTAACAATAAGAGCAGAACTGCTATGGATTTGAAGTAAAAGCCACAGTGTAACACTGACTACAGGAAAATTAAATAGAAAAGTATAGATCACAGTAAGCTGTTTAAAATAACATCCACTAATGTTCCTGTTAATTTACTGTAGCTTCTAATTATGTAAATCCATAATTTGTCCCTTTAATTTTTGTCGTGCATACAGTGATTTTTCCCATAGCTCTAAAGTAGCATCTAATCACAGATGAAAGGCATAAGCAAGCAAAATTAATAAGGAAATGGTGGTGTTGTTTTCAGATGACCGAAGCCTAGGTATACTTCGTTTGAATAGTACCTGGATTTCAATGAGCCACAAGATTAGATAAAAGTTAAACCCTTGGTTCTGTGTAGTAGCATCAATTTGTAAAGGATGCATTGGTATGTTGGGTGTCTTTAAGCTATCGCTTAAAAATCAGAACTAATGTATGTTTAAATTTTTGAAGCCTCTAAAAAGTATCTACTAAAAAGCATATTTATTAATTTTAAATTGTATCATCCATTGAAGAAGTGTCTGCAGATGAATCAGAGGTAGTAATGTTCTATGTTAAGAAAATCATTGCACCTTTAGTACTATGTCAGTACTGAGGCATTTTTGGAAGCCTATTTTTTACATACATTTTTGCATAGTTTTTAGGTACAGACTAAGATTGTGAGTCCTTATGGAATACTGCTGCAGCAGTTTTATAAGTTGATGATGAACACTTCAGGAATGGCACACAAATCTCTCAAGTAAGCATCTGTGGATTGAAAAGAATACTGTTTCCTGCAAAATCTTTTTACATGAAGTAGTCCATGTACTATTACCCAAACCTTAGAGATACCATTGTCACAATTTCTCAGACCTGTTTTGTGTATGCTGCAGCTCTAGGATTCAGAACAGGCTCACTTCCAAGTACAGGGAATGAGGTATCCAGCACTATTAACATGTTCACCAATGGAACTGCACAATATTTATTTTCTACTATCATCACTCAAGATCAGATGAAACTATTTCCCCTCTGGAAAAAGTGTGACTTTTGAGTTTAAAATACTGCAATACAATTTGGCACTGATGTGGCTTATTTTTCACAGGAGAGGTGTAACTTACTTTAAAAACTCTAGCATTGTCCCCGGATTTTTTTACATACATAAGTGCATGCACCCACTTGAGGTACTTTCTGCCCCTTCTCCCTTTGAGAGGACTTTACCGACCTGTGGTAATGCTGTCTAAAATGCAGTAGTAATACTTGTGGGACACATGATTTATAGCCACTTGATCTAAAAGATTTTCATCTAAAGCTAGGTAATAATTTCAAATGATCAAATATGATCTACCATGAGAAGCAAATACACAGTACAATGATAGTCGTCAAGCTTACTCTCGGCAAAGTATATTCATCTTTTCTTCAGATTTTACTTTTGGGAGTAGTAATATTCTCCAACAGAATAGTTCAGTCTTCTTAAGCTGAGCTTCAAGAAGCAGCAGCATTTTTCCTCAGTGAAACAAGGTACCACAGGTAGAACTTCAGCCTAAAAATGATGTGCAGTCTTGAAGTGGACCTTACAGTTTTGCATCACAAGAAATTAGCTAGCCTTTTCCTCTTCTTTCTCTTTATTAACAAAGCTATTTTTGTCATCCATATTGGCTAACTGTATAAAAATAGGCAAGTTTTATATCTTGGCAGCATAAAATGAGAAGTATCTATGTCTTTTTTCATATCCTTGAACATCAAAACAAGGCAAGCCTATTTAGGAACTAGAATTTTATTGCTTAACATATATTTGCATCACACAGTGAAGACATTCACTTTCATGGCACGTTTTCTCCCAATAGTTTCCAAATGCCTTGCAGCTCTCACAAAGCTGAATTTTTGCAGTACTTTTCCTGAGATGAAGAAACATTATTATGTTTCTCGACAAGAAGAAGGGGCTACAGTGGGGTGGCAGAGCCTGAATCTGTGGTTCTAGTCACGAGACATGGTTTTGTTAAATCTTTTCGGGATCGTGTCAAATAGTTTTGTGAACAAGCTACAAGATTGTTTCTAGAAGAAAAAAAAGAGGTGTGCCTGCCAATTGTTTAGAGCAAATACTAAAATAAGTAGTTCATCTTTAGGAACAGAAAATGATTAAGCTTTGTGGGTTTGGTT
Organism: Chloroceryle amazona; assembly: GCA_027560015.1. Lineage (NCBI taxonomy): Eukaryota > Metazoa > Chordata > Aves > Coraciiformes > Cerylidae > Chloroceryle > Chloroceryle amazona. The sequence continues at coordinate 30,216 of JANHFX010001700.1, read as the reverse complement.
TTGTTGTTTTCCCTAGCCATGGACTAGGGGAAGAAAGTAATGCTGTAAGAGCAGCGCTAAGCCTCCCCCAAGGACAGGCGGGCATTCATGAGTGTAAATGTACCTGTTCTGACTTCTCTGCGTTCAGTGGTGGCAAATGCAAAGAGTTATTTTAAAAGGAACTGGAGAACACACAATGATATGGCCTGGTCATCCATTTCCAAGGAGATATAAATAGTGAAATATAGAGAAGAAAGCCAAGATGGAACTTCTATATGAGAGACCCTCTAAAGACTTCAAGGTAAAGAGTAGTTTTGGTACAGATACATGAAATAATGAAAGGTGCTGCAGGGAAAGACATAGCTGGTTGATTTAGTGACAAAAAAAATGTGCTCTCAAGAATGTCTTGGTCTAAACTGCACAAATCTGCAGGAAAGGATGAGATTTACCATGTCTTCCTTATGTTGAAAACTTCTGAAAACATTAGATCTGTCAAAGCATCCTATTTTGATATTTCAAGGCTGATTTGTTAAAGAAACAAATCCTGGGCAGTGATGTGATCTCTTTGTATTTCTCTAAATGTTAAGTGCTTCCTAAATTACTTAAGTCTCAAGTATTTTAACCATCTTTGAATTTGGCAAAATTATGGAGAGCTTAGAGATTGATGAGTCCTGTGAAAATCACCAGTCAGTTAGTGCCCTGCTGTAGGGATAAACCTGCATCATAAGCTCGTATGTTGTTAGCCTGCAGAAAATCCATGTAGAAACAGCCCTAATCATGATTCAAAGTCAGCTGTGAGAGCCAGAAGAAAACCATGTCTCATTTTTTCGCAAGAGTAACTTAAATTTAAAAGTTCTGATTTGAGTTTGAAATGACCTTTTATTGAAGAGTGTAAGCCAGTACAGGTAAAGACTTCAACCCATTTCTTTGAAGTGTTGAAGTAAAAGATTCGAAGTGATCAATATCTTAATGGCTTTTTGTCCTCTGGTGCAACTGGTCAAGAATTAATTTTCTTGCAAATTGAAGAACAAAGTTGGATCTGTATTGGAAAGTTGGTTTTTTTTGGTCCAGACCCATACATCCTTCTCTACACTGGAGAACCAGGGGCAGTCTGTGAGGCAGAGGCCTGCAAACCAATCCGATCAGACGTCGGGACTGCTGACACTTTGTGCTATAAGCAAACAAACCAAGAAACTCACCACTCAGGAGGAGTCTGAAAAGACAAATCATTGGTCTTAAAGCTTCAGATTTCTGTTGAAGAAAATAGACAAAATTTAGAACATAATTTATGCTCAGCCCCAAGATTAGAAGCAGATTTGTATTGAGGGGGGGAAGGTAGAAACTTATCCCATGGGCAGGTAATTACGCAGTTGTCTAAGGAGCAAGGGTTTTGCATTGCTTTTGATGCTTTTTCTACACATGACAGAATGGAAGTTCAGTGGTCTGAGCTGGATTTCCTACATTCCTCGAAAGACCAGTCAGACAGAGTCTTTGATAACAGACTCATCAGTTTGACAATATGGAGCTTGAGGAAGTGTGCATAAGTTTCCCTCCTATTTTATTTTATTTTATTTGACAACTTTTTTGAAGATCAGAGCATACTTACAATTTTTATAGAACTCCTAAATAATTAAACTTACCACATATGCTTATAAATGGCTTTTGTAGTTTGCTTTAGCTTTTTTCATATGCTGGGTTTATATCAGGTAAACTGGAATAAAAGCAGCTCCTGACTCCCACCTGATTCTTGATAGTTCCATGAACACTTGCTCTCTTCCACTTGAAATAGTCGCTAAAGAAGGTCCACGTGCTTTTCAGCTTTCTGACCTTTTTTGGTCTAGTTGCAAGTCAAATGGAGATTTTAAGTATGATGCCAGCCTCAGTAGAGGTTGATACAGCTGTCCATTGTCTTCAGCCTTCACAGGCTCCTAAAGGGAACAGATACTTTGGTCAGTTAGCATTTGGCTATAGGACCACTTCCATGAAGAATAACAGGCATAAAACAGGTGCCATTGAGGTGATTGAAAAGACTGGAATGAAATGATGCAGATAGAGCAATAGTAATAAGTCAGTTGGAAACATAACTGCAAACACAAATGTTAAACCTAATAAGCCTAAATATCTAAAGTGTGTCAATTTTCCTTTTAAATTTTTTTGGGTGTCACTTTTAACATCTTTCATATTTGCAAGATCTCTAAAGACACCCCTGCCCTCTCTGGTAAAGTGATAAGTATGGAATGAGATCTCACTTTTTTCCATTTCAAACCAAGTAAAAGATCCTGGGATGTCTGTAAAGGGATTTACCTCCAAAGCTAACAAACCAGGCATGGAACAAAGGAAGAATAGCATCTGTTAGAAGACAGTGGTTACCAAAATGATGATGTGGATGAAAAGCTGGACATGAGTCGGCAAGGAGTTCTCACAGCCCAAAAGGCCAACCATATCTTGGGCTGCATCAAGAGAAGTATGGCCAGCAGGTCAGGGAAGGTGATTCCGCTTCTCTCTAGTGAGACCCCAGCTGGAGTACTGCATCCTGCTCTGGAGTCCTCAGCACAGGAAAGACAAGGGTCTGTTGGAGGGGGTCCAGAAGAAGGACACAAAAATGATCAGAGTGGTGGAACATCTCTCCTGTGAGAAATGGCTGAGAGACTTGGGGTTGTTCAGCCTGGAGAAGAGAAGACTCCAAGGAGACCTTATTGCAGAATTTCAGTACTTGAAGATGGCCTAGGAGAAAGATGGGGACAGTCTTTTTAGCAGGGCCTGTTGTGACAGGACAAGTGGTAATAATTTTAAACTAAAGGAGGGTAGATTTAGACTAGATATAAGGAAGACATTTTTATGATGAGGGTGGTGAGGCACTGACAGAGGTTGCCCAGAGAGGTGGTGGATGCCCCATCACTGGAAACATTCAACATCAGGCTGGATGGGGCTCTGAGCAACTTGATCTAGTTGAAGATATCCCTGCTTATGCCAGGGGGGTTGAACTACATGAACTTTGAAGGTTCCTTCCAACCCAAAGCATTCTTATAATTCTATGAAAGTGCAGTGTTTTGGCACTCCGAGTGACACTATCTTCCTTTGTAAAGCACGCTGCAGTATTCTGGAGCAAGTGTCTTATGCTGTGGTATAGGATCCCTGCCTTTGCTGTTCCTCCTTCTCCTTTCATTGAGGTGCAGAGAAAATTACAGTAGGGACAGTCTTCATTGTATCATTCTCCAACCTGTAAGCAGAATTTCAGATACTGTACTACTTCTGTCTGGTTCAGATGGGTCATAGGAAAAGACTATTTAATTAGTAAATGTAAGAACTGGAGAAAGACTCAGAAAGAATCTCAGGCCAGAACCTTAGACACGGTCTCCAGATTATCTACTCGGCTACAACACAGAACATCTGACTCTAAATATGCATCCAGAAGTGCCTAAATTCAGACATGACCAAGCCATGCTCACAGGCTAGGTGCATTCCCTATTTCAGCACAAGCAGCATCACCCCTTTTTTAAAACTGTGACCTGACTGTTTCCTTTGCCTTCTGAGGGGTCTGGAAAAAACCCTAGTTCACAAGCTGTTCTGTTGTGTTTCTGGCTGAATCTTGTCAGGCAGTGGCTGGTGCCACGTTCATAGCACTATTTCTTAATTCTCTCTCCTTCACTTCATACTTATCTCACTTTAGAGAGTGTGAAATTTTTCAGTTCATTATGTTCTGAACTGTTATTTAATTGAAGCCCCTAATGTTCAGTCAGTACACACTGCACACAGTCATTTAAAATATTCCAGCAGTGCACATTTTTTATAAGTGGTTCAATTGGAAGTGATCAAGGTTTGAGACTTCCAGCCTATAAAGGCTTCTGCTGTGGAAATGTGAAGTGCTGCTCTCAGTAATTTCAAACTGCTTCCTAAGCAGGCCCTCTGTTCTGACTGTCTTAAACTGCAGAATGATTTCTCTGCAAAGTGTATGCCCAGAACCTCCATTTAGTGTCTCACACAGAAAGGAGCGAGCTGGCAGATTTAATGGAGCCCACTAGCCATGGAGCATGGTGGGAAGCCTTCCCCTTTAAACAAAGAGGTTGGGTGGGAGATTTTTGTTTTCCTCACCCCATCTTGTGCAGAAGTACTGGAACAGAGTGACTGCACTTTCTTCTGAATGGTGGGTGTGATGCTTGCAACTTTGTCCTCAATTCCATGAGATTGCCGGGTCCTGCACTTGGGCCACAACAACCCCAGGCAATGCTACAGGCCTGGGGAAGAGTGGCTGGAAACCTGTTCAGCAGAAAGGGACCTGGGGATACCGATCGACAGATGCCTGAATATGAGCCAGCAGTGTGTCCAGGTGGCCAAGAAGGCCAACAGCATCCTGGCTTGTATCAGAAATAGAGTGGCCAGCAGCACCAGGGAGGTGACTGTCCCTCTGTACTCAGCATTGGTGAGGCCATACCTGGAGTACTGTGTTCAGTTTTGGGCACCTCAATACAAGAAAGACACTGAGGTGCTGGAGTGGGTCCAGAGAAGAGCAACTGAGCTGGTGAAGGGCCTGGAGAATGAGTCTTACGAGGAGCAGCTGAGGGAACTGGGCCTGTTTAGTCTGAAGAAAAGGAGGCTGAGGGGAAGGAAAGGAAAGGATGTTGTAGAAAGATAGGTGCTGGTTTCTCCTCACACGTAACTAGTGACAGAACAAGAGGGAATGGCCTCAGTCTGCATCAGGGGAGGTTTAAACCAGACATTAGGAAAAATATTTTCACTGAAAGGGTTGTCAGGCATTGGAACAGGCTGCCCAGGGAGGTGGTTGAGTCACCATCCCTGGATATGTTTAAAAGCCATATAGATGTGGTGCTTGGGGATATGGCTTAATGGTGGACTTGGTAGAGTAGGGTTAATGGTTGATCTTTTCCAGCCTTGATGATTCTATGATCTTTTGTGAAACTGAGATAGGAGCACAGAGAGTCTCCCTAAATGGATTTATTCAAGAAATGCACTCTGAAACTCCAGTGTTGTAAGGAGGATGGCACCCTAGAAGAAACTAGGGAAAACTGTGGCATCAGGAGTTCAAAGCACAACCACCTGCAGTTTCACTACCCCAGATTGCAGCCATGGTGAAAAGAAGGTACAACCCAGAGATTAGGTGCATAAGTGCAGCTATTTAAAGTTTATTCTGCCTGGATTTTGGATGTGGCTGCAACCTGTGACAACACAGACTGCAAGTTTACTTTTCTTCCGTTTTCCACAACCTGCAGTTGATGATAAAAGGAACTGTGTCAGGGGAGGGCTGTCTTCAATCTTCCCAAGCCTGATTCAGTGCATCAAAGGAAAAGCTCTACTTGTGAGGGAGAAAATGAAGCTCACGACCTCCCTTCTCCTGCTTCTCTGAGCAAAATGACACTACCTGTCTATTATGGTGAGGCAGGCTAGTATGGTGGTAGATAACAGTTTGTACCACACACAGAAGTCTCCTTTACTTTTTAGCATTCAGTTTTACAGATGAAGATGAGTCAGAGATTCCAGGTTTATTGAAAATGCTCAGTAATGTCTAGTAATGACCTAGTCTAACTAAAGAACAAGTACTCGTTAAAGGTCATTTATCTGAGCAGAGAAAAGTGTTCATTTTCCAAGTGCTGTCATTTTCTGCTTTAATTAACATCAGCAGTGGCTTCAAATATTGTAGCATGGGAAGACTGGACTTCCAGTGACATTTTTAATGAAAAAATGTAAATCATCTCTCAGGAATGCTTAATCGAGGTGTTCATTAGCTAACCTTGGACTGCAGAGCAAAACCTATAGAAACACACTGAACTGTGTGAATCTTGGGTAATTTTGTAGGGATGAGAAGTCTTGCAGACATAACACAATACCTTGCTATCAGCTGGAGACATATCTGAAGAGGCATGGTCCAGGTGGCCGAAAAGACCATGAAAAATACAGATGAAGCACAAGGAGCCAGGATCTACACTACTGATGTGTAGTGGAAATGTAGAACAAGTAGCTCAGGAACTTGCAGATTTGAAAAACTGCTTCTGTGAAGATCCTTATCGTGATCCTTGAAAGAGATTGATGAAAGCCCTGAAGCAGAAGCTATGATATCCTTTCCAGAATGTCCTAGGAGTAAACACTCCAACTCTAGATTTATAACTTGAAGCTGGAAGGGTCCAGTAAATCACTGACCCTGACCTCCCCAATTGTATCCAGTTACCTGGTACATGTCTATAATGTACATTTGGCTAAGACAAAGGCATCCAACATTGATACAAAGAAAGGAAAAGATGATGAATCCATTGCTGTTCTTGGCAGCTTGTTTCAATGTTTGATCACTCTCGCTTTCAAAAAAAAAAATAAATTTTACTATTGCTTCAGGTCCTAATGGTAGGTTTTTTACTGCTTTGTTTTGCTGGATGCAAAAGCTCATTCTCCAGTCCCTGGAAATTTCCCTCTGTTTAGAATACTTGTATGGAATAATCAAGTTTACCTTCCAGGCTACTTCTTGTGATGAGATAAGCAAAGAAAGCCTCCCATGTAAGCTGTATTCTCCAGCCTGTGTTCCTCTAATTTTTCATCACTCTTCAAATATTTCTCCACTGGAATATATGTCGGTAGCTGTAACACCAAGACTGGTTGTGGTGGTATTTATGTTTTTAAACACGATTTTGCATGGTCACATATCAAAGTGTTCCAGTGGACCTCTTTGTCTTAGTGCTTCTTTGAAGATCTTGTCGAATTCCATGCTCATCATTTGAATCACCATCAATGATACAGTTTTCACATTTCACAGGTGGAGCCTATATGTTGATTTCGAGACATCTGGCTTTGAATTCAGGTGCATTAAAAAGTTCTCAGGTTTCATAATCCCGTTTTAGCAAGGTTATTGGACCAGAATGTAAGAGCTCCATGATTATATTCACTTAGCATGCCTGAAATTATTATGTCTTCTTCAATTCTTTTTTTTTTTCAGATTAATTTTCTAGTAAGTCCAGTGTTGGAATTTTTTTTAATCTTCCTAAGTTCATGTGCTGCATGCCATGTTCTGACAAGAAGTTCTACAGTCAAGTTTAATGTCTTCTGGAATATTTTTACTTACATAGATAAAAATAGGGACATGTTCTCCAGTACATTTTTTTTGGAACAGAGATTGCCAAGCTCCACACTTTTCACATTTAGTCATAATTTTAGAAAAGCAGTACAGAATTGCTTGCAAAGTTTGTGAAGTTCAGCTTCAAATTCAGTTTTCCCGATAGTGGGTTGAATCAAAAATGTCTTTCCAGGTACCTCACTTTTTACTGTGGTTGAGGCCCGTACAGCATAGGTGTTTATGGCTCTTGTTAAATACGCTGATGCTCAGCAGTTAGTTTGTACAGCCATTCAGTGAGGAAGAACATGGAGATGCATCTGCTCAGTCAGGCTGTGTAAGGGAAGAGATGTATTTCTTAATCTCACTGCCTCTATTTAGAAGTTGCTTCCCAAAGCCCTGTTGATATGAATGTGAAAAGTCAGTTTCTTATGCTGTTGAAAATGGGGTTCTCCAAAACACCAAAGGTGGTTCAAGAGATGTCACAGTCTGACATGCAGCTCGTTAAGGCTGAGGCTGATTTTATAGCAAGAAAGGAAAACACGGTCAAAATGCAGTGATTGAGAGTATATACTAACACACTGTACTTAGAGGTGTAGCTAAAGGAGTACTAGCAACCTCTGTGAAGTGTGACTGACTTACCTGCACTACCTTCACTTAAACTCCTTCTGCATTCACATTACTTCGAGCATCAGCATTTGAGATGATGCATGTGGAGAGTGTTGCACTAAAATAAACATTTTTACACAGAGTGACAAGCCTGTGTACTCTTCTCCAGCAGAGATGTGTAAAATCCAGTTGAAATCTATATTATATGGTCATTCCTGTTTTGTTTTGTTATTTGTTTGTTGTTTTTTTTTTTAACATGAAGACTTCTGAAGACCTTTCTGGTAATACAGACTTGGGGAGTTTTAACACGTGTAAATGCTTGAGCTGTCGGTGAACCAAGGTTCTCTGTGTTGCTGAGCAAAGTTTCAACAACATCTTGCAGTGGTTCAGCTGTTGAAGTGACCATGGTATGTGGAGGTGGTGTTGCCCAGGAGTAGGGGTACAATGAGAGTCAAACGTCCCAGCAATTCCATTGTGCTACTGTGTGATCTTGAGAAAGGTGTTTAGTTTTTCTCTGCCTGCTTCACCACCTACAAAAAGACATTTTCATCTAAGTGCTTTGAGAGTAACAGATACTGTCCAGAGATTTTGTGGAAGATCAGAGATAAACTGGTATCTAGGATGCAGCAGAATCGAGCCCTCTTAGGTACTAGAGTGGTAGGACAGCACTGGTAATACTGGAAAAGAAGCATTCTTCAAATATCTGCAATATCTTCTCCTTGTTACTGGTCAGTTCAGGCTTAGGCTACAGAGCCATTTCATGCAATGAGTAAGAAATGAGTCTGTTGAGCTATGGCCTAAACTCTCTCCTACATTAAAATGGGCAAGAATGTTTGTAGCCAAGTGTGAATCATGTTACCGCATACCACAACATAGTGCCATGTAACATGACAAATCATGTCATCACTGGCAAAATAACACAATGGTACTTTGCACAAAGGCACTATGAACCTGTGTTTTGGGAATGTTGTCCACTTACACTGCTAGCCCAGCCTTGAAGAGCTGTGCCCTATTTGACCTCCTTTGTTAAATCCAGAGGCAGAGATGTTGGAACCGGTGGTTGTGAGCAGACTGACTTCTGAGGCACTTCTCCAGCACCAACAGCACCCCACCAAAGGGATGCAAACAAAAGTGATGCTTCTAATCTCAACACTTGTATTTATCTGAAAATAGTTAGCTGAAGGGAAAATAAAATGTCTTCTATCCTTGCAAAGCTGGGAAGAAAGGCAAGTGCATCTAAGAGTGCTTCAAATAAAACAGCGAGGCTCAGAGGAACAAGAGACCTCTGCTGATACGCTGCATTCCTTACTCCTGAGACAAGTTTATGAAGGAATGGAGTGTCTTTAATCATTTAATTTGGTTAATTTAAAAGTACATATGCATAATTTATTTACAGAGAGGTAAAAAAGTCTAATTCCTGCATTTATTATTGTAATGCTTAGTATTAGGGTGATTTTATTTATTTTTTTTTTACTATTGCAATCTGCACACAGTTTGAGAGTGTTAGTGTTCCACACATCATGCCTGAGCAAGTGTGTTTGAGGGGGTTTGAGTCTTCAGTTCACATATACCATCCTCCATAAATTATGTAAATAACTTCCATTTATATACAAAGACGCTGCAGAAATTAAATACAGATTTGGCTTTTATTCCCAGCCATTGTTTTATGCCCCTTGTCTTAAAAGTAGAAATAATAAAAAAAAAGGTCTTCTGTTTCCCACTCCACACTGTAAGGGGGATTTGGTTTTGGTGATACTGCAATAGTGCCTTAATTTGAAGGAGCATATAGCTCATTCACAGCAAAACCCAGGGAACCCGTGCTGTTGAAAGTATCTCCAATATAAAATCTATGCAATCTATTCGTGTAAGTGGGATACCTTTTCTAATTCCAGCTTATGGGAATTTAATTGCCAAGTTTGAGACCTTGTCAGGATATCTCTCACTTTTCAAAGACTTCAAGAGTGGATAAAGAATTCAGTGGCATCCAGATCTCTTACAAAGCTCAATAACTAATCCTGACCTTCTCGATGTGTAAAACGTGAGCCCTGGGAGACCTGGCTGAGGCAAAGAGAGACAATTGATTCCAGAGCTACCTCATTCCCAGGTAGCTTTAAATTATGTTCCTGACTGACCCAGAAGGTTGCTACCAGACCACTCATCTTTAGTTAGCTGAATTTTTCCCTCATGTGTTTTCTGGCCTGAGCTATATTTTGAGCAGCCAGCTTCACTGAAGGCATTGTGTGTCCACCATAGTGCCTCTCATCACTAATTCACAGTCCCCTGGCATGTATGAAAGCTTAAATTATTTCCTGCAGTGTGCATTAGCTTGCACATGTCTACACTGAATTTCATCTTCCATCATGCTGTCTGGTCAAGTCTTTCTGGAACATGTCATAGCTCCCCATAGTCTTGAGTAACCTAAAAAATTCGGTGTCATATGGACATTTTGCTAATTCACTATTTACATACCTACTCCCAGGTCACTAAGAAACATCTCTTACTACAAACTTTGGCCTGGCAGGCATAAAATTTTAATATGTATTGAAGCCATGAGCCAATCTAGGCCTATTTTTTAGTTTGATTTATATGAAGTAGTTTAATGGCTCATCAGTAGCTGTTGAAGGCAACAAAATCTGTGGTAACATTACAGGTTTTGCTTTCTTGAGCTGGGGTTGCCACTGGAGACAGTGGGACTCACGTTCTGCTTCCCTGGACTAAAAGATGGCTCTTTCCTAAAACTGTGTGAGACGTGAGCCTCTTCCCTTCACTGTATTTTTCCTGTACAGGGATGATAACAACTCACAAAGGTGGCAGCAGCTAGTTGTCGTGCAGCAGTGTATGTTTCTATTCTAGGAAACTGGGTTGACCTATTCCCCTGCCTGCCTGAAGGTAGTTGCCACAAGAGGAGGAAACAGGGGCTGAGAGAGGCAGCCAAGAGCACAGGGGCAGGCAGAAGGGATGTGGGCCAGTCCTGACTGTTGTTGACCTCCCACCAAGGTTACCTCCCCTATGACAGCTTGTGAGGTGAGGCAGTTTCTGAGTTGCCCCTCAGAGTGGCTCCCTGTATGCTCTGCCTGGGAATGCTGAAGGCAATATGGTGATATGGCTCTTTTTCCCAAAGAGGAGATTCTTAGGACTGATGGGCCATGTTGAGCATAGCAGGTGCAGTGACTAACAGCATCCCTTGGGAAGAAAGGTTGACATGTCCTCATCCTTTAGCATGGGATGCACCTCAAGAGATTCATTTAACCCACCATTTAATCTACCTGGCATTGTAGAAACTTTATATTTTACTTTGTAAATACTTTGTTTCTTCCTAAGCTACACTGTCAGTACTTGTTGTGGCAAAGAGGGTGGTGCTGTGGGCTCTTGGTTGCTTTCGATGGAGAGGATAGGATCTGGGCAATGTAGGTGATGTGGGAGGTGATGTCAGATTTTGGAATTTTAAGAAGTAGAATTTACAGAGAAGGAGGAATATCCTTTTGTCTCTGTCCCTTAAACATGACCTCACACGATCTAAAGTATTTGAGAGCCATGAGCTATGCTGACAAAGGTAATACCACACCGAAAAAGTTTCTACCAGTGTCTGCCATGACATCCAGAAGCAACAAAGAAAAAAGATGAACTGAACAGTTAAATAGTGAATTGTTACCACTAGCAATGATGCTTTGTTAACAGCAATAGGATGGTATCTATTTCTCAGATGTATTTGTTGTTCCAGGATATATGCAGGCTTAAGTATATGAGACTGATCTAGATTATGGTTGGCAACACTTGGAAGGTTATCTTTACGATCAGAAGAAAAGATACTTTTAATTACAAGCACAGTAATGCTATCATGCTGGGGCAAATCCTGTACTTAATCCTGTGCTACTGATCTGAGGTTTTACCTGGTTCAGATACTTGTCTTTGGCTGTTTCCTCATGAAATCACTTCCTGGGCTGGATGTTTTTGGTAGAATCATTTTTCAATAAAATGATGCAGGGCAGAGAAATATTTGTCTCTCAGGCTGAGCACACTTTGGAAAATACTGTTCTGCCCACAGCCCCTGCCTGAATTGAATGTGGCAAGAAGGCCATGTTGCTGCACGGGTGCCTTTGCAAGCCATTACTCATATCATGGCAAGGGACTAGCATCCCCCCCAGCCACCAGCTCAGGCCTCTGGTCCTGCTGGGGAAACCAGCACCATAACCTCCCAACCCATGCTGTCCCAGCACTACACCAGGTAAAGAAGGAGAGAAAGTCTTTGATTCTAGCTTGCTAACACTTCTGTATGGAGCAACATTTACGTTAACGTCTTGCTTAGCTGTTCAGCCTTTCACATGTGGGTTGCGTTGATTCAGAGCACTTTGGCAGCTCTGGTGCCTTTGGGTGGGGGCTGCGCCGCAGGTGCTGTGAAGGCATCTGCTTCCCCCAGATCGTGCTCAATCACCTGGTTCCCAGCCTGGAGGCTCTGGACAGCTCTTCCTTAGATTACATCTCCCACATCATCCTGCACCTCATCACCCTCTCCACCCTCCTCCCTGTCCTCCAGCCCTTCCTCTCCCCTCTCGCCCTCAGCCACTCTCTGGCTGTCTCTTTGTCCCTCCAGCTATCTGTGCTGCCCTGGCTGCATTCCTCTCTGTCTGCCCTGTTTGCCTCCCACCACAGCATCTCGCAGACCGTGCCTTTCTGTTGACCGACCAAGGCAGCCACCTACAGCTCTCCACGGGACACTGGCCATCCTCAGACAGCAAAGGGCCGTTTCCCTTCTGCCGTGTTTGAAGTGGCTTTTAACTCCCTGGGGGCTCTGTGATCACTGGAGCAGACTCTGGGAGCCGGAGTTCAGTGGTGTAAACCCTTGGCAGGGTTTTGTTAGGGGCTGGGGAGGTAGGGTAGGCAGATTGGGGGTTGCCTTGTTAAAAAGGGGGAAGACTTTGGGGTCTGCGACTAAGTGGATGAGGCAATGGGAAGGGTAGAGAAGAGCAGGGTGTGCTGGAGGCTGTTTGGGAACTGTGGTTTCAGGTGCGAGCTCACCCATAAAGCAAAACCGCCTCCAGCACTGCCCTATCAGGGCATGGAAATGTGGCCAGCCCCTGCTCAGGGGTAACTCAAAACCTCTCCTTCCCATGGCGCCCAGGCCAGGCCTGCCCCTACCTGCTTCGCAGAGGGCTGCAAGCCCCGGAGGGAGCACAGCCGCCGGGGCTGTGGGATCCCAACAGCCTAGCGGGACCCAGCTGGCTGTGCACCCCCGGGCCCCACTGAGACATCCAGTGCGGTGGGTGTTTGCCCGGAGCTGGGGCTTTCATGGCACTTTGGTTTTGTTAGAGGAGGAGGAGTTTCTCCCTTGACATTTTCACAGCTCCGGAAGGAACAGGAGGGATTGATGACTCTGAGCACAGCTAAGACAAAGAGGTGATCCTGCCCTACTGGGCTTTGATAAACCCAGGCAACCAGCCACCACTTGTTCTTACAATCCCTCACTCCCACATATGCACAAGAAACACTATTACGGGGCTTTTTCAACATTAATGCATGCTTATTAACTGACGTGCCTTTGTTTTCTATTTAAAATCTTGTTTCTAAACCTCTCCTTAAAACTCACCATATAGATGCATGCACATGCTTATTTTTCTGTCAGAGAAATCAGATCTGTATCATTTGAAGGGGGAAGAAAAGGGTCATTTTAAACTATTTTTTTTTTTCTTTTCACCATTTTCTTCTACCAAATAACTCTTCAGCTATTAATTTTGCAGACATTATGCTCAGTTTCAGTAGCCTGTGGAGGTGCGCTGAGGTGTGATTGGGCAAGCCCTTTGTTAGCAAAACCCTCTTCATTTTTTTTTCTCAGAAGCACAGTGTTTGCACCTTGCAAACCTAACACTGGTACTGAGACACAGAGCTGTAAAGGTATTTTGGCATCTTCCTCCCAGCAAGTCAGACTCAGAGTTTTGGCTTTTCCAGGGCAATAGTTTGTTCTTTTAATGGTTTAATTTTCATTCTGTTGGAGGAATAGCAAATCTGAATTGAGTTCTCTGGGAAGGAGATCACAGGAATATAAGGCAAAATTCTTTACAAATATCACCTGATGAACTCTTGCAGATGCCCATCAGGAAAAACAGGCATTTTCCTCCCATTTTTCCCCCCAGACTCCAAGGTAAATCAGCTGGCTCAGAATATGAGAACCCACTTCTAATCCAAGGTGATGTCTACCTGGTTGGATGAAGCAACATGGAGATAGATTGAAGAAAATGTGACACAGCAGCATCCTAACAGGACTTCATGGTTCTCAACACCTGAGTGCTTTTTCAGCACTAACTCAGTAATTATGCAATATGGACAGGCCTACTTTTTTTTTTTTTTTTTTGCCATCACTTCTACATTTCAGTGTAAATTTTCAAAATGATCAGATGATTGAGATCTAGAAGGCTCATGCTCTCCGTCCTGTATTCAGACTATTGCATGACACTATTGTTCAATTTAGACCCTTAGTAAAACTAACTGTGTTTGCTGCTGTCCTGCCTAGAGGGCTGCAGAGAACAGGACCCCATTGTACTAATTTCTAGATAGGCACATAATGAGAGTCCCTGTACTGATGAATCCATTATATAAATGGAGAAAGAGAGCCAGAGAGAGCTGGGACACAAAGGGGAGTGAACAATACAGGAGCTACAAATATTGGGTCAGTGGGGATCTCAGCTTCAGAATGTCCTGCTCCCACTTGAGGCCAATCATCTGAATAGCTTTCATGGGGGTGGGAGTCTTTTGGATGCCCAAACCACAGCTGAGACTGGATCTCGATATCTGTGTGTTAGGGTATATCATTAGGGAATATCAGGCAGCAGTGCTCTGCTTGCTGTGTCCTGTAGGACGCTGCATCTGAGCAGCATCATTTCTGCCATGCACCTCCATGAGGGAATCTGAGATGCTCATTCCCAAACATCCACCAAATCCCAGCAAACTGCTGAAATGCAACTGAAGTAGCAGAATTCTGATGTGATCAATCCACAGGGCTTGCTACCTCAAATCCTGTTAACTGTGTTTAAATAAAATGAAAGGTGATAGTGCTGGTTTGTTGGTATAACTGGGGAGGAAAACTGTGATACCATGGTATGGTTTCTTATGAATTATTTATTGGGTGCTGTGATCAGAGCTAGGTTTAGCCTCTGCCCTGCTCTAGGTCATCAGGTCATCACAATTATATACCCTATGCCCTCATTCAAAGCATTAAGCAGCCATGCCAAAGACAGGATCTTCGCATGACTGCCTCTAGATCCCAACACATACTCGCGTAGCCCCTATAATGGACAAGCATATGTATTATTAAGCAGCAGAAAGCACTTGTACAAGGCTGACGGCACACATGACTTATTTACACTGACCTAAAATAGCAGCTCTTTAAGTGATACAAACATAGAAGACTTTAAAGTGCTCCATGGAGATTTGTGAATATAGGAGAACCCTTTGGCTAATCCTGAAACATTGTTTTCTTAAAAAGTCATCTCATTCTCTTTTATGCACCTGCCATTACCTTCCTTATGCAGAAAATACGTCCTTAATTTTTCCCTATATATTCAGATTATTAGCAGCTCAGTTAATAACAATCCTCCCACTTTTTTTGGCAGATGCAGACTTTCAGAGCTGACAGTTCCTAGGGGCTTAGGAATACTCTCCCGCAGGCTTGCAGGGTGGAGAATTTATGGGGTTTTCCCTTCTTTTAGCTGGGTTTCCTGATGGCTTTAAATGGCCCTGATTCAGCTATGCCCACTGGACAGGCTTGACACCCGTTGTCCCCACCGGCACTTGGAATCAGTCTGGGGATGGGGGCTGTATGTCCAGTGTCCCTTGGGAGATGTGTGTCCAGATGAGGAGGAAGGTCACTGCCGGGGCAGCTGGGGAAGGCTCCTGGGAGTTTGTCAGGAGCGTGGGCTGAGAGGCGAGAACCAGTAAAACATTAAAATGTATGTGCGTGTGGGGGGGTGCCTTAAAGATTATTTAAACAACAAAAAAAATAATCTCAAAGTCTGATTTATATGAAATTTAATTTAATTTATTTTTACACCAGCAGCTGTCAGTTCAAAGAACAAAAACAAAGTAGCCATCTGTGCTTAATTTCATAAATCTACTGTAGATTGTCACATGATAGTGGAACTTGGACAAAAATGTGTCATGTGATTGGGTCCGGTCCCTTTAAAGTCATGTTTTCATATATAGCCTGATTTAGCTTCAGCTGTATGCATGAGGCCCAGCTAAGCAGGTAGCAACTTGTCGGGAGCTGACTGGGGCTAGTCTGACAGAAATTCTCATTTCTAGGGCTTGTAACATCTTCCCCTCTTTGTGTGGCAAAAGTGTTTTGTTGGGATTTTTAAAATTATGTTTTCAACATTCAAGCAAATCTATAAGCCTGTTTGATGATAGCAATTCTTGTAATGTGAAATGTAATATGAAATAACTCCCCTTCCATGAGACCTGCAATGACGTGGAAAAAGCAGGATGTCAGGGACCTGCAGTGGACTGACGGTGGCTGCAGAGCCAAGCAGTCTCACCTCTCATCGGAAGCCCTTCCATGGTTCTTCAGCTAGGAGGAAAAGAATTGTCTTTAAACCTCTGCAGATCACAGGTGAAAAAGAGAAATGTACAGAAATTCATTTCTTTTTTAGCCATTTGAGGGGCAGGGCTAATAGGGAAAGTCAGAATGTGTTTACTCTCAAAAGTCGCATTACTAAGAAAGTGCAAGAGAGAGAGATCAGAGGGGGTGTAATTAAAATACAGATCAAAAAGTCGCATTTTTCAATTTGCCATGTGAAAAAAAATAACAATCAGCTTGTCATATTCTCATTAAATACCAGATGGTTGAGCATGAGTAATAGATCTCTGGCTGACAGGAATCTGCAAACTCTTTTCTTTGGAGAGTTTTTAACTTAAGCAGTCCAACCATATCGAACAGTCAATAATGCTCTCAAGGTGAATGTATTTGTTTAGTATTTGCATGCATGCATTTAGCTGTGCATGCCAGAGCATACGTGCATGTGGGGTGGAAACAAGAGCAGAGCCTCAGAGAAAGTAAAATTAATTCTTAGCAGGTAATTTTATCTGCCTAACACTTTTACTCTCACACTCACAGATACGAGAGTTTCCTGAGGTTTTAATGCTTTCCACCTTCTCAAGGATAATTAAGTGATGACCACACCTATGCTGAAAGGAAAAGGCCACAGCTCCTTTATCTAATGCAGCTACATAACCATAAATCAGGCTGTCGCTCTCTTGTTGAGCCCCACAGATCAATCGCTTTCTCGCAGCACTGCCGTCCCTCTCCAGCAAGGTGAGCAGGCAGCTGCTGGCAGACTTGCCCCGCTGCCTTCACCAGGGCCAGCTCTCCCCTGGACTAACTCCAGCAAAAGTTTTACCGTGATTGAATTAGTTCTCTGGTTTGTTGCTGCTAGTGCTGTATTACAGGGACGCTGATAGGACCCAGCCATAGACAACCAACCACTGAGACGGTACAAACACTGAATTAACCAGATCTTTTTTTTCTTCCCCACATGACTTACTCCCTCTGTACACATGCAGCATGAGATATGCATGGTCACAGTCAAGTGGGGAAGTTCAGGCCTAACCATATGTGAGGGTGTGCATGGAGATGGCACTGGTGGCATCAGCACTGCTGGACTTGTGGAGCCAAACCTTTATGTAGCTGGGTACCCGTCTTGATCCTAAGTGCAAACATGCATCCAGCTGCTACCTTACTGGACTTCATCCGTTTCTGAGGCTTGATATCAGTGCAGCCAAATGACTGTGATCCCTGAAAGGCTGATGTAATAGGGGAAACATTTAAGCCTGACAGCAACACAAGGAATTTCAAAGAAATTCTGTGTGTGCAGAGACAGTAGCCATTTTCCTTTTTCCTGCTCCAGCCTGTCATGGAAGTGAACACACACTGATGTCTCCTGGAGACCTTGCATTTTATTTTAATTCCTTTCTCTCCTCTTCTTGCTGCCATTTTCCCTTAATCTAAAAAGAAGTAATTTTGAATGAAAGTAGATGATCTGGTCCTTGTATATGGAAAAACAGCAATTACTGGCAAAGTATAACAGTCTTTGTGGTAGGAGTGTGGTAGCTTTATTCTTCTGCAAGTTTGGGCTGGACTACTACTTAGAGTAATAGACATTAATGCCAGAAAAGAGCTTGTGAGGTTTTTTGGCCTGTTCTTTTTGCCAGCAAGGGATTTTTCCCTACGGGATATTGTAACCAAGCTTTAATTAAAAAAATTAGAAGGCATTAAAGCAGCACAAAGTAATAGCCTCCTTCGGTGTACCTCACATTACTAACCAACCTGTTAGTCTCAGACCTTCCTCATTGAACCTACTGACACATCTGTGTTCTTGGCAGATACGGATCTCACAACACTGTGTTGTTCGGGGATACCTAGAAGTGGTATAGCTACATTAGCACAATAAATTAGCATGGGTAGAGCACCATGCTAATAAGTCTGGATTGCTTCTCATCCTCAAGCTAGTTCTTTTAGAGCTAACTCAGTACTATAATGTGCAGTGCAGATGTGCCCACGTGCTATACTGGTCTTTGGAAATGACGCTGCTGTTAAGGGGAGCTCATAAAATCAATAGGTGGTAGGAATGGTGGAAAAACTGAAAAGCTTGGCCTCTCCCCGCTCAAGACTTCCATCTGGTCAAAATAGTGGTGTTTTCTTTTCCTATGACAAGGATCCTGAGGTGAAGTCTTGGCACCGCTGAGAGCTGTAGAAGCTTTGCCACCAGCTACAGAAGTTCAAAAACTTTTATCCCCTTTCTTTTTTTCCAGTCAAAGTCTTTTTCCAGTGATAATAGGTTAATCTCTCTAAACTGTTGATTTTGTCTTAATTTCTATGAGGTGTGCCAGTTTCACAACATTTTCTTATATGCTTTTCATGGTTTTAGCTCATACCAGCATATACCACTGCCTGAATCACCTTTTTTGGGAATTTCCATCCTATCACACCAGCCTCGCTTTTCAGCTGTTACTTTTTCAGGAGTTCATCCCCCATCTCCTCTTTTCCTGTTGGCTTGACAAGACTGTCAGAGGCACATGTAAGCACTTGCTTTCTTGATCCTGGGCTTTAATGATTAGCTTAAGGAGTCTCATATGCTCCTGTCATGCCTATTGCTACCTCTGTCAACTTTCCTTTCAACACAGCAGACTTCAATCGCGCCTAGAGACAAGGTCTGCAGCACCTGCTCTCAAAGGAAAAGGAAAGACAGATCTTCTGCTCGTGAAGGTTGACTAAGTAACGGAGTGATGGCTAATGAATTCACCTGGAGTTTTCATATGGCTCTTGAATCTGTGCTTCTCTAATCTGGTAACAGGATCCTCAGCTGCTGACGTTGGCAGTGATTTCTGACAGCTTCCAGACTGTTTGGTTTCTCTTTGAGACCTGTGCACTTTCTGTGTAGCAGACCACATCCTTTCTACTTTCTGTCTACAGGTGAGGTGGTTTTGGAGAACTGCTGATGAGCCTCTTTCAGCAGTTTGCCTACACTGCCTTCATTAGGACCACACGTCCGGCCACCGATACTCCAACAGACAAAGAACATGGCACAAACCAGGAGGAAGTTTCCACATGGATTTAGCCCATCCAACAGCTATTGCAGCTCTCAGGACCTCACGACCAAGGTCAGAGGCTTGGGCAGAGTTGCTATTTGCAGTGCCTGCCATCAGAACAAAGGAAGTTTTTAAGCTGGTTTTACCACCTTATCAAACCTCTGTGGGTGAGGCAGGAGAGAACAAACTAGTTTTCAGGACCACAGAGGTATACAAATCTGAGGGTAAGCAGATATACATATAGGTGTCTGATGACTCGTCTGATATACCTGATTAGTGAGAAAGGACTCTTTTGAGGTTAAGGCACTGGATAGGATTCAGGAAATCTGTATTCGGTTCCCAGCACTACTACCATAGATTGCCTGTAGCATCTTGAGTAAGTCTGTTCACTTTTACCTCAGCTGTCTGTGCCCAAAAAGGGGGCACAGGGTTTTCTAGTTCCTAGCTTTTCTTTCAGACAGACAGAGCAAGTGCACCAGTGCCCCCTAACCCACGTGGGCCCTCACCTCGCTGGGGATCTCTTGATATCATCAGCATGTGAATCACAATGCTCAAGGGAAGAGAATGATGTATACTTAATACATGTACGTACAAATGATGAACGGTTCCAGATGTATCAGTGAAGCATCAGAAGCTGGCCACTTTGGGGAATGGTAATAGTCTTACTGGCATCTGTCTCAGGCAATCTCAAACTGTTAACCAAAATCTGAATCAAAGACTTTTATTTCATGATTCACCAGGCAGCTAAGTAACACTTCCATTTTCCTTCCTTTGTGCCAATGCATATCCAGGTCCTGGCTGCAAGAATAACAGACTTGAAACAATAATAGAGCAAGACAAAACTACTTGGACAACATGGAAATAATGGGCAGCAACACTATTTCTCTTTGTTGATTGGTCATATCAATTATATTTATTGCATGACTCATGGTCATATCAGTCAAACGAGGCACAGTATTCATAGCTAGACTGGCCTAAGGAGAAGGCACTGAACACCAAAGTTCAGTGTGATAATGTATTCACTGTCCAGTTAGATTCAAATTCTCTCCTTGCTTGTTGAATTCCAAATATGATGAGCCCCAGTCAGGTCTCCATACTCTGCCGTAATCAAAATCCCCAGTATTATTATTTTTAATAGCAGTGACATTAGTGAGTGAGAATCTCCAGAGATGCCCCATTATGTGCTTTTTTTTGGTTGACTCAGTGGTCTTTCTATCCTTTTAATGCCTTCTAGGTTATTAGTCAGAGATCCTGCTTTGAGGTTCTAGCCTGTAATGTCTTGCTTTAAGGCTGTTGTAAGGCACTCTTGAGAGAGTCTCTTTTCTTGGCAAACTCTTGTAGCAGCAGGCTTTGTAGGCAGACTTCTTTCATTATGTAACCTTTTCCTCTTGATAGGGCATCTGTAGTACCGGAGGGAGGAGGATGCCGATGCAGACAGGTTTCATCCTCCCACCCTATTTTCATGTCCATGCATTTTCTTCTCTTTAAGAGGACTCTAATACTTCCCCTTGCTACCGAAAGTAGGTGGAGGAACAGCCAGTCTTTCCTACCCTTGGCAAAATGTTTCTCTGGCGCTGTTAGTTCCTGTGGAGCAATAAGCACAAGCACCCTCACTGCTTCGCTGTTGCAGTGATCCAGGAGGAGGAGCAGTACTCCAGCTAGATTTCCTGGGCAGGTATATGTGACCCTTCAGACATCCACTGAGAGCATCAATAGGTAACAGCCACCTCTGAAAATGTGGTGCCTTGGATTGAAGTAGGAGCATGTTGTACAAAGGGTATTTACGCCCAGTGTTCACATGTCACTGAGATTGACTTGCTCACAACTCCCCCAAGGGGAGCACTGGAGTGGATTGCTTAGGGTGGCCATGGAGTCTGTATCCCCAGAGATGTCTAAGAACTAGCAACATGAGCACCTATAAGGGATGCTCCATGTATAACTGATACTACAGTGGTGCAGGTAAGTACACAGGACCACTTCCTGACATGCTCTGAACAAGTTTAGTGGAGTGGGAAATGCCTTAAGGTCTTCTGGGAACCAGTCCTTTCAAAACTCCTTGCCATCTGAGCCCATCTCCTCAGGAGCAGTGCTTTAAACTGGAGTGTCTCATACCCTAGGGGAATATCATCCTTTGGCCTTTCAGAGAAAGGTGGGAGAGTCAGGTTTGGTTTATAATTGAATGCAGGTATTTAATTAGCTACAGCAAAGTAGATCAGATTCAGCAAAGGGTATTAAGAAAGTCCTGTTCCCAAATACCTGAGAGGGTGGTGGTGAGGCCACTATCCTCAATGGGAGATCAAGGTTCTAATCAGGTGTGTGGGCGAGAAGAGAGGAGGAAGACTTGAAAGCAGATTTCCTACCTCTTATGTGGCTAAGGGAAAAATATGGGGGAGGTGACTGTTAGTTATTTCTTAGTATTTTTCTTATCTCCAGGAAAGGATTTGCAACAAGGACTCCCAAAGGAGATAGGTGCCACCTTCTCTCCCAGCGGTAGCTATGTAACTGCCTCTGCTTAATTGCCTCACCGCTAAATACTTCACACCACAAGGCCTCTTGTAGACATTTCTTATCCGTCAGCTTGGGCAGCTTCTTTTTCTCCTCTCCAGCTTCTCTAATCCCATCCTGAGGTACCAGATTTACTCTCTCCCATACACCAGACCTGGCACATTGGGATGCCTGTGTCTCTAACCCAGGGCAGAGGATTTCAGTGTGCACCAGGGTAGGTGGAAGTTAGATATTACAACAGTGCATTTTTTTCTCTTTTGGTGTGAAATCTCCTTTTACCTTCAACTATAAGCATGTTGAACAGTGACGAAAGCAGTACTTTTGGCTGAAGCATGCATACCATTAATCAAGCGTTGTGATCCTATGACACAGAGCTCTTTGTCTCAGGTCTTCTGTAAGGAGTTCCCTTTGGCTAAAATTATATGCTTAAGGTCTCTGTGCTGTTAAACTCAGCCTACTTTATACTTTCTGCCATGTGTACGGGACTTGAAGGCAGCTGGTATATATAATGCTTGTACTCCTACTGGTACATGACTCTGGGTTTATAGATCAAGAAGTTTTTCAATTACCAGCCAGAGAAAGATAAATATACTTCTTAAAGATTTTTTTTCCTTCTTAATGAACAAGTTGGTTTGTATGGGATATTTCTCAAATTCTTTGCTTTGTCATGGAAATTTATATTCTTCCGTTTTACACTTATATTACATTTACTTCAGTGGAAAACACCCCCATCCCCACACATTTTAACCTCCACTATCTTTCTTGTGAGAAAAAGTAGAAGCGAGAAGGAGGAAAGCAGTGAAAAATAACAAGGTTGGCTTGGTTTTTAGACCTGCAACTCTCTGACACCTGAGCTGACATGACAAATAGAATTAGTCATATTTTGTAACATTTTACTTCACTGTTTTCACCACTCCCGTCACTCTTCCTCTAGCCCTGGCATTTCAGGAAGAAGAGAGAGGAGGAGGAGGAAAGTATTAATTTTTGTTTCAGGACAGAGTCCCACTTTTCCCTTAGGCAAGTCAAAGGTTATAGCAGCATGCTCCTGTCACCGATTCCCCCATAAATACCCTGTCCCTTGCTGGCCCCACTGAGGTCTTAAAACTCTCTCCCTTCAGAAGGAGGGAGAGTAATTTTCACTGACAGTGCGACATGTCTTCTGATTCAAAGTTGACAGTGGTGCTCCCCACATGCTCATGTCACTGGTCCTGGCACAATAGCACCACATGTGTGCATTTCCCATTTTTATTTGCACCACAAGATCAGGTTTTCCACCTCTTTGCAAAGACGGTCCTTCACAAAGGTGACAAGGTGTCACCTTCCAATTTGTATGGCACCATTTTCTGCAGTGTCAAGCTATGGCTGTATATCACCCACCAACTAACCTTTTCAGTGACATATTTCTGCACTCTTTCCTGGATACAGTAGTTGGTGTTAGGAACCTCACCAAAGCTTCACTTCTTGGGTTCCCATTCTGCAGGTCTTTGGGTTAACCTTTCTAGCTTTAATCAAAAAAGATGATGTCATCAGTAATCATACTGTAGGCTTTCCCGGTGCTGATTGTAACCTTTATTGTTGGTTAATTGACAAAAGTGCTAAAAGTCTGTTTCAGAATTTCTATTTCATAAAAATGTCTCCTTTGTTGAAGTATCAATTAGC
Source organism: Chloroceryle amazona (assembly GCA_027560015.1). Taxonomy (NCBI): domain Eukaryota; kingdom Metazoa; phylum Chordata; class Aves; order Coraciiformes; family Cerylidae; genus Chloroceryle; species Chloroceryle amazona. The sequence continues at coordinate 6,839 of JANHFX010001700.1, read as the reverse complement.
AGCCTTGGTTCAAAGTTTATTTCTCTTGCATGCAGTCATTTATTCTGTAATAATTGTCTAGATTCTGACATTAAATGCTGTAATTTCTCTTGCTATGTTTAAAACCACTTCCAAGGGCTTCTAAGTCTTATTTCCTTCCCATTTTCTACAGAAATAGCTGGAGTTTGTTCATGCTTCAGGAGATTAATAAAACTATAGAGTAGATTATGAAATTCACCCCAAACCAAAATACAATGAGCTCCATTCCAAGACCTCCTGCAGGCTCCATTTCTTTAATTAAATATACGCCAAGGTTCCTCTCCATGAAGTAAATATATAAAACTGCATATTTGAGGGCAATTATAAGCTAGTGTATTTTGACATTTCTTCACTGCAAATCTTTTAACCTTTTTTTAAGGGAATTCTGGTTGAACGGATTTCTACTTGAGATATATATAGCAAAAAAAAAGCTTAATGCCTGTATTAAAGTATGAACAAACTGAAGAGAAATTCTAGGACATGTGAGTAAATGAAACACTGGTTTTGGTCCTACAAAAGGTTATGGCCAGCAAACGCTTGTCATTAGGAAGAGCTACATGATGGTATTGAAGCCAGAAGAAGGTGTTTGTACTGGGGAAACTTCACCTTTCTCCATTCACAGTCTGCCTTTGCTGGTGCAGAGAATGACCCGTTTCCAAGACATGTTGCAGAGGTTCCATGGGAAAGGTAAAGAGATAGGGCTGGTTGCAAATGGGGTAAATGCAGGATGTATGACCCCAGTTAGTCAAGACAAATGCCCTCTGCTCCTGACCTCTGTTTTGTTCTGAATGGGAGCAAGACATTAGTAGGCTCTTTGTCTGTGATTAATCTTCTCTACCTCAGTAGTTTGTTCTGGTAGTGGGTAGTTGAAAGTGTAAGACCTGGGTGTGAGGACCACCCTTGAACAGATGAGCCAGGGGGGATGTGCTGAAAATGGGAGCTCTGAATGAGGAAACAATGCTTGGAGGAGGGGACATTTGCAGGTGTGCTGGCAGTAAAGGGGAGGACACCTGGGAAATTCCTGCGTTGTATGGTCCTGCCCTCGGGGATGGGGTGAGGGGGGGCTGATGTGATGCCAATGGTGAGTGACCACATGGTGAATGGGATGATCAAGGTAGGGGTGGGTGGTGGGTCCAGGTTCCCACTTCTGGAGGACGCCAGATTCCTGCTGACCCTTGCAACTTTATCTCAGACCATTAGACTTGCTTGATCTTTTCCTAAAACTGCTCTTGATGTCAGGAATAAAGATAGAAAACTTTTCTGGGGAGGCTGCAGGAGGAGTTAAAGCAGAGGGCATATGTGGGGTTCTGATTCAGATGTGGCCTGGAGCAGTAGGAGCTCCTGCAGCCACCACTGCAGATGCTGGCATGTAGGTACGTTAATGTGGGAAACCCCTGTGATATGAGAAACATTCTGGCAAAGAAGCCACAGCTCCTGCTTGAGCCAGGAGACAGCAGTATGCCCATAGTTTAGCTATTATTTTGAGCAAAGCCAGCAGTTTTTGGGAGCTGCTGGAGGCTAGTGGTTCTTTGCAAACTATCCACATGGTTCTGCCTTGGATATAATCTTGAACTTTACTTAAACTGGGGTTCTGTCCTAGAAACACAGACTGACACATGCTGCACTTTATGAACCCAAGCCTGTTCAAACCTGCTTACTTGACAGCAGGGTACTAGATGAAAGCAGGGTTGGTTCACTTATCATCCAGAAATAGAGAGCTCCAGAAGATTTTTCTTACCCAGCATAGAAGTTTCCAACTCTTTTTTTTTTTTTTTTTTTTTTTTTAACTTGCCATTTGTAGCTGGTCAAAACAGAAGTTCCGTTTTCATAATTGCAACTTTCCCTTCAAACACATGTCTTCAAACCTTGCCATTTATGCTTTTTCTGCCTTCTAAGAAAAAAACATTGGATGATCCATTTATAAGAGGATCTCTGACATCAGTTGATAATGGATACTGCACACTTAAAAATGCATTCTGAACAGCTCCTGCCCTGCACACACCCTAAGCCTGTTTGGCCTGACCTTCTATGGCTTTTCTTGCCTGCAGAATAACTTAGGAAATTTTTAGCATTCTTGCAATCATCACATCTGGGCCTCGTTGTTCTATACCTTGGGAAAAAAAGGGAGGCAATGACAAACACACTTCAGATTCACATCCTCTTTCACCTGTTTTTCTATATGTTTTGAATCAAGATGCTCAAGCATAAATTTCCACTAGTCATTTCTGGATGCCCTCCCAAGGGACAACCCTCAGAGCGAAGGAGGGAGATAACCCAGCAGAGTGATTTTGTGCATACAGCACTGGGGTGTTGCTTTGTGTTGGGCAGTTAAACAGAAAGAAGATTTAGTTATTCCAAATATGCTGTGTATTGGGTTTGTGTGACAAGGTTTTGTTAGTGGGGGAGCTACAGGGGTGGCTTCTCTGAGAAGCTGCCAGAAGCTTCCCCTATGTTTGATAGAGCCAATGTCAGACAGCTCCAAGACAGACCTGCTGTTGGCCAAGGCTGAGCCCATCAGCACTGGTGGTAGTGCCTCTGTGATAACATATTTAAGAAGGGGTAAACATTGCTGCACAACAGCAATTGCAGCTGAAGAGAGGGGTGAGAATATGTGAGAGAAACAACTCTGCAGACACCAAGGTCAGTGAAAAGGGAGGTGCAGAAGGTGCTCCAGGCACTGGAGTAGAGAATCCAGAGATTCCATGGTGAAAATCATGGGGAGGCAGGTTGTGCCCCTGCAGCCCATGGAGCATAGCAGTGGAGCAGATATCCACCTGCAGCCTGGGGTGGAATCCACACTAGAGCAGGTGGATGCACCCAAAAGAGACCATGACACACATGGGAAGCCTGCACTGGAGCAGGCTCCTTGCGGAACCTATGAACCCACGGAGAAAGAGAAGCCCATGCTGGAGGAGGCTTGCTGGCAGGACTTGTGACCCTCTGGGCAACCCATGCTGGAGCAGCCTGTTCCTGAAGAGCTACACCTCATAGAAGGGAGCCACACTGGAGTAGTTCATGAAGAACTTCAGCCTGTGGGAAGGACTCATGCTGGAGGAGTTCATAGGAGGGACCCAACACTGCAGCAGAAGGGTGTGAGGAGTCCTCTTCATGAGGGGGAAGGATAGGCAGAGACAATGTGTAATGGACTGACTGCAACCCCCATTCTTGACCCACCTGTGGTGCTGGGGGAGGAGGAAGTAGGGAAATTGGGAGTACATTAAGCCTCTGAAGAAGCAGGGGGGGGTGGGGGGAAGGTGTTTTTTTTTTATTAAGACTTGTGTTTATTTCTCATTCTCCTACTTTGATTGATCTGTAATAAATTAAACTCTTTTCCCCAAGTACAGTCTGTTTTGCCTGTGGCAGTAATTGCTCAGTGATCTCTTCCCATCCTTATCTCAACCAATGAGCCTTTCATTATATTGTCTTTCCACTCCAGCTGAGGAGGGGGAGCGATAAAACAGCTTTGGTGGGCACCTGGTGTCCAGCTAGGATCGACCCACCACATGCTGGAAGACTATTGTTACTCTATTAAAAATACCAAATTAGTCTTGGTATCTTAATTGTGTTTTCTCTAGTCCCTTTTGCAGATCTACAAGTTTCTCTGTTACACATCATTAAACTGTAAGATACGCACACTAAGAGGCCTTGAGTGATTTGAAGAAAACCATCTTCCCGTGCTTGTTACAAAGGGAAGTTCCATAGTTTTTTAAAAAAAAAAAGATCCTTAGTATCTGACTCTTCTCCAATCATTTGCTTTTGCATCAGCTGTTGACTGTGTTACTTCATGTGTAGGAAAAGCCATCTATAACTTGTAAAGTTTCAAAGGTCAGGGGTCATTATATCAATTCAGATGGACAAAAGCATTAGAGGAGCAACGTGTCCATCTTGGGGCTGGAAAAGGTAAGATTGAAAGTTGTAGCCATTGGCTCATTAACTTGAGTACAGTGCTGTTTTGTTGTTACACTTTGAAAGAGTGCTTGGAAACAAGCAAAAGATCAGTTTGTGTTTGGGAAGGAATAATTCAGCCTCATGGGGATACCTTTTATTTTTAGAGAAATGTGTCTCCCTTAGACCCTTGTAAAAATAAATCGGGTAGAGCCAAGGGACATTGCCTGCATGCAAAATCAACTATTTGCCAAATGTTTTCTTTGTTTAAAATATGCACTTGCTAGACTGAAGCCCAAACTGCAAAGTTCAAACCAACACTCAAATTCTAAACAGTGCAGACTTTAAAGTCACTGAAGTCCAACTGGGAATCATGGCACTACAAGCAGTCCTGGAGTTAAATTTCTACACCAGCCTTTGCTTACAAAATATCAGAAGAGGTGCAAGTGCTACCACCTGTTTCCTTCCTCATCACTCCCAGTTTTTGCAACAGCTCAGTGGTTAATGTGTTCTGCCAGGATGAGGATGACCCAAGTTCAGTTTCTGGAGAGATGGGAAAACATTTGAACCCACAGACTCTCAAGATATCCTAGGGAAAGACTCTTTGAGTCAGTCCTGTGAAAGGTGTTTACATTGTTTTGTAGAATAATCATAACATGCTAGATTTAAAGAAAAATAATAATAATTTAAAAAAATAAATCATGATTTCTTTTTATCTCGGGAAATATTACCTGGAAAAAAAGAGACATGGGTACCAAGACTTGCTCCAGGAAAAACTTCCATAGGGCAAAATACTTAAGCAAGGTTTGGAGATAAAAGCTGGAACTAATGTGTTTTGTTTTTTTCTTATGCGAAGATCTACATCCTCACTAAGTTAGTGTCAAGCACATGCATGTGTCCCTGTCTGGCTCCCTCAGCGCACAGGATAACTGCGGGCAGGGCAGGGCAGGACGGGATAGTAACTGATAGCCTGGAGTTGAGAGCGGATGACGGGACAGGGTGGGGGTGCAGCAAAGGAATGTCTCCAATCAGCACAGGAGGGGGTGCTCTTTCACATCCTGAGCAAGACGCATTAAGACACCAGAGCAAGGGGCAAATAATGACCTGATATTCTTTACTCACCCCAGACTGGTAGGCATATTTGAGGCCACTTACTAGATAACCTCCTTCATGAGAGCCCATAATCAAAGCCTTCAGGGGGGATTTTGGGTTGCCAGATACATTTTATTAGTTTCATTTGATTTAATGACCTATGAAGTTCTTTGCAGATGAGGAGTTATTTGGTAAAGTGGAAAATTTCTTTAAAACTATTTTTCTTATTTTGAATGAAGCATAACACAGGACAACAACTGGTGAAATTATCTCCAGTATATGAAAAGATGAGCTTTATCATTTAACATATCATAGTGCATGGCTTGAATCTCCAGGCTGGCACAAAGGGCTGCTTCTTAGCAATTTAAAAATTATATTGATGGGTGTTGGGCACCTGGATGCTTCTAGATCCTTGGCCCAAAGTGATTGGGCTATCCTGTGAACCAGGTTCAGAGCTTTCAGTGGGGAAAAAAGATTACTTCCTCTGACATCCCTGGTAATCTTTCCCTAAGAGAAAAATCTGCATCACTGTGGCTTGATTTAAATATGCAAACAGAGTTTGACTTCTTCTCTTATTTTGTAATTAATGTAATTAAAGTACCCATCTTTTGGCAAAATCTCCGGTGTTGTGTGTTATACATTAGGTCTCAGCCCATCTGGGCTTCCGAGGTGGGGTTTTCTCCTGCCACCAAAGTGGACACTACCAGGGGAGAAGAAACAGCAGACAGAAGAAGGTAGCCATGCTCAATGACAAAGTGCCCTGAAGAGAGAGGCCTGATGTGCCCAGCTGGGATGACAGCCACTGAGAGACCCCAGTGGACATCCTCAGGGAAGAATCTCCATAGATGGAGTCCCTGCCGAGAAGGTTCAAACAGCAAACCCGAGCACAGAAAAACTGTACAGCTGAAAAAAAAAAAAAAGAAAAAAAGAAAAAAAGATAGTTTTCATGTTCCATAAGGCTATGATTATGTGATATACATATTTTTATTCAAGATCAAAGAGTTGTTTTTAATAGTTAAATATTCACAGATGCAAATGAGCTTTGATTTGCATAAAGTGATAATTATGTTATTCATTAGGACTTGGTAAATGTTGTGTTCAAATTCCATGATCATTTTGCTTTAGGGTTACTGAGAAACAAGTTTATGAGTTTGAAGGGAAACCTATTGTGAAAGTAAATGGCGGAGTTTATTTCTACTGAGCTGGGATGATTTACCTACCTCCTACGTTCTCAGTATGGCATGTCCAGTCTAGCCCATTATATCAGCTAATGTCTGTGGGGAGGCCCAGGGCTGCTGTCCCTGCAAGGTCATCTGTCAATGCCAGACGGGGAGGGGGAGCTGTCAGTCTCCCGGTGTAATTGTGTCTTCCCAGCTGCACAGCCTGAGCTGCCCGGCCCCGGCTCCCGGTGCTGTGGGAGAGACCCATCTCCCCTCCCCGGCTCCACACACACACCTTCCCCTGGGTCAGCAGGAACAATGGAGCAGGGAGGACAGGGCAAGCCTGCTCCGAGCTGCAGACACTTGATAAATGGGTGGGCAGGCGGCAAGTGACAATATGCAGACAAGTGATATCATTTGCAAATGGATTCGGCAAGGGAAGCAAGAATATAGAGAGAGGGGAAGACAAAGTCAGGGGCACAGAAAAGGTTTCTCGTTAACCCTTGCGGGAGGGTGGGAAATATGATAGCTTGGCTCGCTGGGAAAAAAGGTTGGGAGCGCTGCTTTTCAATTCCTCACCTACAACCTCTGGGAGATCAAAACACCCCGCCCCCCCCCCCCCCAGGCCAGATACCCGCAACCGCTTGTCACAAACAACATATATAAAGTGCTGAATCGTGGGTT
>JANHFX010001697.1:10256-23448 GCA_027560015.1 Chloroceryle amazona | reverse complement strand
CATGGAGTCCGACTTTTCTCAGCACCACTGACCCACTGCCCTCAGCACCACAGCTCCACGCGGGGCTTGGAAACCCCTCCAGGGATCCTGGGGACTCCACCCCTGCCCTGGGCAGCCTGGGACAGCCCTGGAGGGGAAGAAATTGTTGCTCAGCTCCTACCCAAACCTGAGCATCACCCGCTCGCTCCACAGGGCTTCTGGTGATTCCCAGCTCATGGGGGACAGCAGGCTGAGGAAATGGAAACGGAGGGAGAAGCCCAGCAACCTGGAACCGCTGGCACAGCACAAGAGCCATGTCAGGTGCAAACAGACTGAAAAGCATCACAAAAAGATGTATTTTTATGCAACTGTTACCAACCCGTGGAATTCATCACTACCGTGGCCGCACGGACCCCGAGCTGAGCTCCCAGGGCTGCTCATCTCTCACCCCCATGGGGGGACCCTGGGTTTTGAAATCCTTCCTGGAGAAAAGCAGATGGAAATGCAGCCAGAAAGCAGCGAGCCACACGGGCTGGTGAGGTGGAGGGACTCGCACACCTGCCCAGCGCTTGGTCCTGTCTGAGAGATCCTTGGTCTCAGATCACGTGTGCAGCAGCAGGTCCACAACGTGCCTAGGCTGACCTAAAGCAGTTGTCTCATCCCATAACAGAGAGAGAGCTGTGTCGGGAGTGGATCTGTGGCTTTAGGGAAATAAAAAAACAAGGAGCTGCTCCCGCCAAGCTCCTCAGGAGCAAATGGAGGATGCACTTGGCCACAGTGAGAGCCACAGGCCCTTCTTAACCTTGCAAATGGCTTCTGTACCAGGAGGGACAGGTTAGTTCAGGCTTGGAGGGCTCCTTCTCCCGAGGAAAAGATGCTTAATTTTCACTTCACCCTCTTCAGACCAGCAGTTTAGCCCAGGGACTTGGAGGTGGAGTTGATGACTGCAGTGACAAGGCTCAGACAGAGCAGGGAAGCAGCCGCCGTGCCCCTTCAGTTAGCAATTATCCAATATACTGGAATGCCACTTATTTGGAAATACAGCCCCAAGGGAAGCAGAGTAATTTATTAAAAACAAGGAACAGGAGGAGAGAGTGACTTTGGAGACCTTTTAGCTCTGGTGAGCTGGTCCAAATTTCCTCCAAATTCACCTGAAAAAAAGGCAAGGTCCCCTCAGTCACCTGCCCGACATGAGTCTGTGTGTTCTCAGCCTCCTTCCCAGTGGGTGAGGCTCTTGCTCTAGGAGACACAGCAGGATATGTGGTGGCACCTCCTGCTTGATGGGTCCAGAGACTCCAGAAATGACCATGGGCCAGCAGAGGAATGGCAGAAATGGCGTTAGTCTGGTGTTTCCTCAAAGCTCAAGGAGTCACTGGTTTAAGAGGACAAATTAGCCTCCATGGGAGGAACAGGAGCTGTAGCACAACCCCAGCTCGCATCACCCTGGAGTCCCCACAGCCTAAAGCATCCCTGGGGAAAGTAATTTTCTATCCTATTTGCTGACTCTGTGTCTCATCCATCTCCCTCCGCTCAAATCTGCAGACAAAGCCAGAAATAAGCAGGGTTTTAATCTAGCACAGGGCCTGGTTAGTCATAGGCACTTGCTTTCAAGTGGTGCCAGCTTGGTGGTGTGATGGGTGAGCCCCAAGAGCAACCTGGCATTAACTCATGTCCCAAAGGGCGTTCCAGTGGTTTGGGTGCCGCATTCCTCCGGCTCTCAGGAAAACACCCGCGTTTTCATGTCAGAGCCTGCCTCGTAGGCACTGGTGAGCAGCACCCCGGCTGAGAACCGTGCTCCAAACTGCAGTTAGCTTTCCAACATCAGCAGTAAACATCTCTGCAGGTGGGGTTCATCTTGCTTGGCTTCAGCCGCCACCGGGAGACATCTCCATCTGCGCTCGTCACCCCGGGCTCCATTTAGATGGAGGAAAACAAGCGTTTGCAGGGATTTGTCTGCCCTGTTTCAGACACCTCCGGTGGGGCTGGGCTGACTCAGAGCCTCCAAGTGTTGCTTTTCTCCATGGCTTATGCAGGGAGCCTTGAGCGCTGAGGCTAGGTTGGCCCTGTAGGTGACCACATGTGGTCAGCCTCAGATGCCACGTCTCGAAGATTGCTGCAAGGGAGGGACGTGAAGCCAGCAGCGGCAACCTCTGTGCTTCCAGATGGAGTGCAGCTCAGGCATGGCTGGTTCCCAGTTCCCAGGGCTTTTTGCTCCGGAAAGGGGCTGGGCAGAGGCACAGTCACCAGCTGCCCCTCTCCTGTTTAGCTCTGTGTTGCTCAGGGGGGGTCTCTGCATCTCTGCAGGTCACCTTCTCATCTCCTCCTTGCGCTCACAAAAATCAATGCTCTAATTTGCCAGAGCACAACAAAACAACTGCGATGACTGGAACAGAAATAGGATCACATTCCTAACGGCTCTGTGCTAAAAACAGTGCTGGTTGTGGTACAGGCCCCAGTGCTCCTGCACAGCTCGGGGGGATTCAGGAGGCACGGGCTCAATGGGCAGTGGACTGATCCTCTGCACCCAGCCTGTGACATGCTCCCCTCCCGGGGAAAAAACACTGCTGGGAGCAGTTCAGCCAGGCTGGTGGACAAGGGCAGAGTCCCAAACTATCTCTTAGACCTCGATCCAGTGAGCAGTGCCGTGTCCCGGCCATCCCCTCCCCACCTCCCCAGCCTGGACGCTCGTCGCTTTGGGGCTGTCACAGTGGAGGGCAGCGGTTCCCATTCACACCAGACCCGCAGAGCAGAACAGGAGCATCCCCAGCTGTGAAACCGAGAGTCACCGAGACACGTGCCCAAGGTTGGCCAAGAGCTGATCCCACCACTGCAAAGCTGTCCTTTCTTTTTGCTGGTGCAATTCTCGCTTCTCTTCCAGCAGCTGAGTAATGGCTTTGCAAAGATGACACCGCACTGATTTAGGGACCTGACCTTGGGAGTGCTCCTGAAAAGCTGCGGTTTCCTGCGAGCAGCTTCACATTGCCTTTTATGAACACTTCACAGGTTACACGTATATTTGGGTATCTAGCGACTGGGTAGAAGAAAAGTAAAATAAAATACGCATACAAGAGAGAAAGAAGAGATGGAAAAAAAAATCCCTTTTATATCTTCAGGCTGCCTTCAGCAACAGCATTCCTAAATAGGAGAGGTTAAATATATTGCTGCCATTACACTCTACAAGGAACACATTCCATAAAAACGAAGGTGCCGTAAATTATACAAATATGATGCTAACAAGCCAGGAAATGCACTGCTAATGAGGTCAGCTATAGAACTCCCGCAGTGCTGCAAATCATGTGCCAATCCGGCGCAGGAGGTACAGGAGCAGCCCTGGGTCAGCATTTTCTGAGCCCATTTGTAACCCGCTGTTCGGCGAATAGTTACACAGGTAGATAAAAATCCTCCTCCTCTCCTTGTTTATGTGTCAAATAACCAAGGCACCAGACAATCACGCGTTGCATTAATGTACCTGGCTATTATGCCTATTGTTCTGCGGCGCGGAGCGGAGAATTAGTCACTGCGATGTGCAAATATTGGTTACAGTTTGGAAGCACGCATGCTTTTGTGTGCCTATCAGACCTGCTCCTGGAGGAATTACACATGCTGGCACCAGGGTTTTTTGGTGGTTTTTTTTCTTTCCTTGTTCATGCTGTATTTGCTAAAGCTCTTAAAAAAAAAAAAAAAATCAAATAAACATGTTGGAGGCGGCTGAGTTATTAGCTCATTCAACCTTCCTCCCCTGTTAGGCACTGGGACAATAAACACCTTGAAATGTGGCGTTTAGGAACCGAAACAAGAAACCTGCCCAAAATCCGTGAGCTTGACAAACAAGCTCAAACCCCTCTGGACTGTTTCACCCCAGAATGTGAGGCGAAGCCCCCCCCCAGCGACGGGGAGCAGGAGGGGGCCGGGGGGCCGGTGGGGGCTGGTGTGCACCTGCAGCTCCCAGCCCCGGGTGCAAGCACCACTCTCCGTCGGAGCAGCGAAGCGCTTGAGATGGTTTTGCCTTTTCTGCAAAGCTCGGCTACCGCTGCGAGCCGGGCAGAGCGTGTGGTGGCTGCTGGGGGTCAGAGTCGAGATGTGGTCCAGGGCTTCTCCTCCGCATCGCAGCAGAGAAATGCCCTGAAATAGCTCTTGGTCCCCCAGAGCAAACCAGGGGTGGGAGATCAGGTTCTTGGAGCAGATAAATGCTGGTGTTCCCCAAGCTGTGGGCCCAGCAAAGTATGAAATATGCATTTCTGCTGTTCATTTCCATGTGTTTTTTAGGGGTCCTCCATGCAGAAACAGGAGCAAAAGCCTCGTTCAGAACCTTCCCAGCCTGGCAGATTTATTACCAAATTAAGGAAGGAGGAAGCACATCAGCTGTCTGGCCCAGGTAGAGGGGATTATCTCTGCCTGAGAGGAACCAGACAAAGCCATGGCTTGAACTCAGAAAGGCTTCCCATCACATCCAATAAAGTCTGAAGTTTGGAGGGCCCGAGATGAGCTCTGTGGCAAAGTGGCCTTTTTGTGCTGACAGTTTAAGTGGCTGCTGGGCTGCGGGAGAGTCACCCAGGGCAAGGTCCCTGCCCAAGGCTCCTCCAGCTGAGAGCTCTGCTCTTGTTGTTTCTTCTCATGCAAATAACGTTGCAAGCAGAAGCGCATTTCTATATTTAATAAGCTGGATATTTACGTTAACTAAATAGCAGCTAATTATGAAAACATACTTAAGAGTCTGAGCAATTAAGTAATAATATATTGCATAGTTATCAAGCCTCCAATACACATGTCCTTAATAATCAAAATATTAATATGCAGCCACTCTTCTATTAGACAGCAGCTCCGCATTACACAGAGTGTCCTATTACTGCCAAATTAAATGCATAGTTAGGCGAATTTAGGACACTTAATTTAATGTGTTCCCAGGAGTTCACTATGGCAGATTCTGCCTCTCTAGGTAGCACAGGGTTCCTGGAATCGCTCTTTGCTCCAAAGCCACATGGCCTGGTTTGCTCACAGAGATGGGGTTAACCCCTTCATGGCAGCAGGTTGATGGGAAGCAGCTCCTTCCTAGGGCCGTGCTCTTAGGCTACCAGCAAAACCTTCCATGGAGAACGGAAGGATGCCAGGATGACGTGCAGTGTGTTTTACTGGGCTGGTGGAGAGATGCTGTGAAGCAGAGCAGGAGCTGAAGATGAGTGGAAGGGAAGCAGGGAGGGCAGATGCAACTCTTGTCCCAAACAAGGATTTTTCTTTTATCCAGTTGCCAGGCCCACGGTGCAGGGATTGACGGGTGTCTCTTGACTCAAAACCTCCTTTTTTTCCCCCCATACAGACACTGTCTGGTCGTATCTGGACATTTACTCATGGCAGGAGGAGAGGGTCCTAAATCCACATGTAAATCCCTACGGTATAAAAGCTCAGGAGCATTTCCCCTTCCGTGCTTCACCCCTCACTGCCACCTCCGTCTGCCCAAGGGAAGGTGCTGCCAGAGCAGTTCCAGGGCTGCAGAGCCCAGGGGTGCCCCAGAACCCAACCAAGGGCATCGAGCTCCTGCCCCAGGGGCAACATCTTGTGGTTTTTAGGGCTTTTTTAATTAAAACCCACCAACAATAGGCCTCATTCTTCACCTCTTTACCCATTTTCTGAAGTTCAAAGTGGGTGCGAAATGTAAACAGGCTGAGTTGGTATCAATTTACACCTCGTTCTGCTCTGAAATAAATGAGGATGGGCAGGGCAGGGATTGGAATAACCTGGGCTTGGGGTGTGCTGCTGCAACAGTGAGGAGAAGAAAGAACTGTGAGTTCCTCTGTTGTTTTAGTTCAAAAATCTCTAACTTTGTAAATGTGAACTTAGCTCTGTGCTTACCCTGCTAAATAGCTCTCTCCAGAGTGCTCGTGGCTGTCCGGGGAGCTGCTGGCAGTTACTGTCCACCAAGGAAATCCCTCAAGAGCTGGGGTGTTAGTGGAGGTTGCAGAGTGAGGGGTGGGGAGACAAACCAGGGTCTTCTCTGGTGCTGGTGTCTCTCCCCACAGTGCCTGCCTGCTGTCTGGGTGGCAAACTGGTACTTGCTGGTTTCTTAGTGAGTGAAGGTGGAGCTTCTGAGCTGTGTCTGGGTCCTGGGTGATGTGTGGTACACTGGCCTCAGTTTCGTTCTTAACATGACTTCTTTTTCTGCCAGAGATTTGATTAAGAAGTGAAATCCCCTGGGGATGTGTGGTGCAAGTTTTGGGTTTTCTTTTTTTTTCTGCTTCTGAGCTACTGGTGTGGGTCTGGGGAACCATGAAATGCCCTTTTCTCCTGCTCTCCAACCAGCACAGACCTCTGGGGAGGGGGAGCAGGTTGCACCCCAGAGCTGGCACATGGTGATGTGGGGTCTGCCAGGCTCCGGAGAGGTGTGACCGAGAAGCAGAGGTGCCCTTCTTTCCCTGTGCCCTGCTCCATCGAGGAGCTGCCTGCCCGCTGTTGCTCCTAGTCGTATGTTTTTAAGGCCTTATCTGCCATATGGCTTCCAGTTGGGATGATTTATGGGGTGAGGAAAGCACACTGATAAATTTTACAGCTGGGCCTCGCACAGACTGGGGGTATCACCAGCCCGATCCAGACAGCCCTAATGGAAAGTGCCGGCACCGAAGAGCAGGGCGTTATTTATGACTGTCTGTAATGCCACTGCTGGAGATTTATCATCGCTCTGCCGGGCAGGCTGGAGCTGCGGCGTGGCCAGGGGAGGAAGGGGAATGTGGAGAGGAGAGGGCAGGATGGGTGCACGCCGGGGGGATTGTGTGGAAACTGGAGCAGAGTGAGCCCAGGGGCTCGTGGAGCTCGGCCAGGCTGGGGGGCAAAGGGAGTGCAGCCGGGGCTTGGGGTGCTGGCATCTTCCCTGAGGGGCCACTGAGGACCAAGGTCACCAAGAAATCCTTGGGGAAAAAGCAATCCAAGAAGGGAGCCTGGAAAGCTGAACCCCTAATGGCCACGGTGGGCTGGAAATGCAGGGGATAAATCAGGGAGGGGGTGCAGAGAGATGCTGGTCCACCCTCTTCTCAGCCAATGCTCCATTTGCTGGAGGAATGAAAAAAATAATAAATTTTTTAAAAAATTAAAAGGGAGCAGCTATAAAATCTAGATACTAATAAAATGTTCCAGGAAGATGAATTCTTCCGATATAATGGTGATCCCTGATACTGAAATGTTCCACAAATACATTTTCATAGCCCCACTCAGTATTATTTGTAGATCTTTTTGCAACCCTTGTCAACAAATTCCTGATAAAAAGGAGACACTTTGCTGTGTGCTAAAGCTATGAATTTAAGAAGTGTCAACTGGTCCTTATTTATGGTGCAATCTTTGGCTTTCTCATTTTACTGATGTGGTTTGGTGCAGACTTGCTGCTTCGCTCACCCGCTCTCCCTCCTTGCTCCCCAGTTTGGGATATTAATAGTGCAGCTGTCTCGGGGAGAGCGCTGACTTTCTCAAGGTGCAGGGAACTTACGCTCTGCAGACAAATCTCTCTGAGTAGGAAAATCCATCAAGGGGAGGGGGGGGAAAACAGCACCTTGGCAAACATTGAAATTCTCCCGGCGTTGTTGGGCAATGCTGGTGTTTGCTCAAGCCGGCCCCGTCTCCCTGGGCAGGATGATTATGGCCCTGGAGTCCTGGGGACAATGACAAGAGGCGGCTGGTTAAATAGAAACGTGGTCCCTGGGGATGGAGGGTGCGGGGAGGGGAGACCTGCCAGCCTGTGTAAGCCGAGGGGCCGCGCGTTCCTGCGCCCTCCCTTCCACCCGCGGGCTAGAAAGGGGGGAAAGGGCTCAAGGGAATGTGGTTTGGTGGTGGGGTTGGCAGTGTTAGGTTGATGGTTGGGCTCGAGGATCTTAAAGGTCTTTTCCAACTGTAATGATTCTGCGGTGCTAGGAAAATCCTGCCTGGAATGGGCGCTCTGGAGCGCCCGGGGAAGAACAGCACATTTTGGACAACAGCAAAACATGTTGTGAGTGAGATGCTGAGTTGTGACTGCCTGCTCCTCTCCACTTATTTCTGGGGGGTAAGAGAGAAGGGCACCTCTGACATCACGCAGCAGAAGACAAAGTTGTCCAACTCATTTCTTTGCTAAGTTTGGCCTGGAGTTTCCAGCTCAAAGACTGTGTTCTGTGTCCAGCTGCCCAATCAACACTGGTTTGCCCTGGGAGGGCCGCCTTGCCTGGCTGTAACTCACACTGGGGGCCTGAATTTCCCTTAGAAGTTCTAGCTCAGGGTTGATTTAAGTTCCTGTGGTGAGGCCTCGGCATTGAGCAATGGTCCTGTGACTCACAGCTTAGCCTCAGGCTCACCCTCCCGCAAATGCTCCATCCAGGACTAATAAAGGAGGCTGTGTAAAGCCGGGGGTCTTGGGAAAATCTTTTCCGGTACAAATCCATGTACAAATCAACAACAGATTATTCAGAGTTTGTGCTTGGAGGGGTGGTGACAGTAGTTACTAAAATAACTGCTACTAGGAAGTTATGCTTTGCGAGTTTGCTGGCGGAAAGCTGTGGCACGAGGAGAGGCCGTGTGGAGCTGGAGGTTTGGATTTCCACCTTGCTGCTGGAGACCCTGCCAGGGTCACAGCCTTCTGCTGCTGCCTGGGGCAGGGAGCTCCCAGTTGCTCCTGGTGGTGCCTTCAGCCTGTGTGGGCTCTGACCAGGGTACAGCCCAGGGGTACACCCTGTACCGGTGTGTCTGGCTGTGCCCACAGCTCCTGCTCTCCCTGGCACAACCAGGCATCGCAGAGCGGAGCGGTGGCTGGGGCTGGAGGAGGGATGCTGCAGCTCAGAGACTTTGAGCGCTGCAAAGGAAGCGTGGCTGGAATTGCGATCGGAGGCTCCTGATGAGCATCGGGGCTGTCGTGGGGCTGCTGATGAGAAGGGAGAGGGAGAGGCTGGGCTGTGATGGGTGTGAACAAGGCAGGAGCCCAGAGTGCCTCTGGAGCAGTCCTCTGTGCACTTCTGTACTTCCCTTTCTCTGCCTGGACTCTGCTTCTGCAGCAGCTCCTCCTGGAACTGAACTACAAAGCTAAAATCAGGAGCCACCGTGGAGGTCAGCTCAGGGTGCCCGAGCAGTGATCCTGGCTCAGGGAGGAGTTCTCTGCATGGAAACTTGAGACAGTGCCTGGGTCACCGGCTCCTTTGTGCTCACAAACATCTGCTCCTTTGTGCACCTCTTTTCTTCCCCAAAAGGCGATGGGGTCTGGGATGGAGATCCCCCTGCT
This sequence comes from Chloroceryle amazona, assembly GCA_027560015.1. Taxonomy (NCBI): domain Eukaryota; kingdom Metazoa; phylum Chordata; class Aves; order Coraciiformes; family Cerylidae; genus Chloroceryle; species Chloroceryle amazona. The sequence goes on along the minus strand of JANHFX010001697.1, from coordinate 14,246 downwards.
CATGGTCCCTCCATGGCTGTACCTGGCTGAGGAGGCTCTGAGCATCCCTGGGTGTGTGGGGCTGGGGCACTGCTCTCCCCAGTTTCACTGCAGCCACAGTGATGGTCTTCCCACTCCTCATGAATGAACTGGGAGCACTGGGGTTCCCAGAGACAAAGGACCAGTAAACACAGCCCGATTTCTCTTGTGCTTGCAGAGATGCTTGGGTAACTTGGGGACAATTAGCTCCCAGTTTGCAGACTCTTTTAACTATGGCATGTGTTGATAATTTAAGGTCTTTACGGTGGTGCTTGGTTAACACCGGAGCCTGCTCCCTGCTGCCCATACCTTTTGTTGGGGTGGTTTAATGTTGCTCTGTGGCCCCCCCACCCACTGAAATCCATAACGGGTCGGACGAGGCAACGGAAAGCTCATAATTACAGCTCTGTCTGGTAGTGCCACTGGAGCTAAAGGACCTGCTGGCACTTGCTTTTAACAGGAATCCAGCTCCCAGCTGGAATGAAATTTGCCCTGCTGACGGGGTCCTTTTATTAGTTTGTTTGAGCCCTTATTAAAAAATCCTCTAGTTTTTGGCAGCGAGGGTCCGATATCCTCCACCTCCAGAGTTTTCAAAGGAGTCTCGGGAGCTGTGCTCAGCAGCACCCGGGCGCTTCACCCCAGCCAGAAAGCGCTGCCCTCGGGCTGCCGCCGTGCGGGACGCTGACACCGTTTGTTTGCTTTTTATAAGAGAAGTTTATTTTTAATGATTGAAAGTCGCCCAGGCAAATGTGCAAGAAATCAGGTATAACCCTATAAAAGCCACGCTGCTGAGGTGCTTGGTGATCTACAGGCGTCTCTATCCACTGCAGCTTTTCTTTTTCCCTTTAACTCCATTTGTGTTTCTTAACAGGAGGTTGTTTACTGGCGGTGAAATGTCCCGTGGAGTGACAGCGGCGTGGGGCACCAGCATCCCCCCTGGTGCCCCTGCCTGCGGCAGGGATGCGGTTGCAGAGACATGGTTGTGGGAAGGGGTTATCCTCTGCCCTCCTCCAGCGGAGCGGGGTCCTGTGAGATGTATAACCAGAGGGAGCAGAGAGGGCTTCAGGGGAAGGAGGGAGAGGAGGAGGAAGGAAAAGGTGAATGGAAAAGGAAAGAAGGTGTTCATAGCATGGATGAGAAGAGGCAATGCTTCAGGAAGCACTCCAGTGTTGCTTCCAGTCTCTTGTGTTTGTCAGGTGACCTTGTTCAGTATTTGAACAGCTCTTGGAAGCCACCAGAAGTGTCAATGTCCCAGACTAGCAACCTTTGGCGGGTGGGCAGGGGGCTGGTGTGCAGTGAGACACCACACAGCCCCAGAGGAGCTCAGACGCGTCATGTTCACCTCAAATCTTGGATTCAGTTTGGGCCTTTCGCTCCAGAAAGACCTCGAGGGGCTGGAGCATGGCCAGAGAAGGGCAACGGGGCTGGGGAAGGGGCTGGAGCAGGAATGTGGTGAGGAGCAGCTGGGGGCCCTGGGCTTGTGGAGCCTGGAGAGAAGGAGGCTCAGGGGAGCCCTTCTGGCTCTGCCAGCTCCTGACAGGAGGCTGGAGCCAGGTGGGGGTTGCTGCCAGGTAGTCCTTGCAGAATCCTTGGCCCAAGCTCTCCTCTTGTGCAAGCCTCTAGGATTAACTGTGAGCATTGAGCCATCGAGCCAGGGGACGTGAAGAATCCAGTTACAGGAAAGGATATGGAACCATGAGACAACTGCCAAAAATAGAAGGAAAGACCAAAATAGTGGTTCACGAATCTCATCCGCAGAAAGCAGACCTCGCGTGGCAGCGGGACGCACGCGCTTTCGATGCGCCGGCCACGCTGCAGCGGAGCTGGGGAGCCCCGGGCAGAGCCCGTGGATGGGCTGCAGCTCCCCTTGGGTCCCGCATTGCGTTTCAAGGTGTCAATTCCCACCAAGAAACCAGCTGGCAGGAGAAGCATGTCATCTGATCTCTGCCCAAGCGTTGCAAAAAGCATGCAACGGTGGCACCGTCCTAACTAAGTCCAGAGAATATTTCTGGTAGCAGGTGCCAGGAGAGAGCTCCGCTCTTTACTGCACGCTTGGACCAAAAAAATCCTAGAGGGATTTTAACAGCGTAAGTCAAGTTTCCTGAAGGTTTCGATGGCAAAAGGGTAATGGGGATGATCTTAGTGCAGTTTGGTATTTGTGGGTAAAATTGAGCATCAAGAGTGGGTCCAGGCTGGAGGCAGCTGCTGGGGCTGCCCCTTCCTCACTCCACCGAGGTCCTTCCACCTTTCCTGGAGCCAGTGATGGCAGAGCAGGGCTCCTTGTGCACACACGCTTTACTCACAGCTTCCTCATCAGCCCAATTTGTGGAAATTTACTCCTAAGTTTGCTATAGACCCATCACTTACAATAGCTTTTTGACAAGACCTCTTATTCGTGCTACCCAAGGGGTTCCTCAGCCAGAACGCTGCTTATTTAAGAACTCGATCCTCTGAAATGGTGCCGTCTTCTCAGCATTGTCTGTAGGGTGAGGAAAAGCAGAGAATTCAGGGTTCTGTGAATTCCTCTCTAGGCTGGAAGTGCTGGCTCTTTGTTAGTACTTGCAGTTGAAGGCAATGGCTCTGTGTTAAACAGCGTGTATTTATTTACCTCTAAGGGGTTTTATTACTTCCACACACACACATTCTTTGCCGATTTGAACATCCTGAAAGCAAAGCTACTTGTGTGCCAATGCTCTGCAAACTAAAGGGCCAGTTCTTGCAAGGTCTTCCTGTTCTGGTGAGGGCTCCAGGGTCAGCTCACAAAAAGAAGGTCATTGAAAGACAAGCGATGTTTAGAAACTGATAACCACTGGGTCCTGCTGAAAGGGATTTGATTTCCCCATCTAAAAGGAGATCTTTGATTAGTGACTGATGGGGCAACTTCAAAAGCTTGTGGGGTCTGGCTGAGATAAGCATTCAAACCTGGGATGCTCCTTCCCAAAGCCTCTTTGATCTGGAATTAAAGCGAGAAATCTTGCAGGCTTTATTGTGAGATTTCCAGTGTTTTTAATGACGTACCAGGCACAATGGGATCCACCTGGCTTTTCCCAGCCAGCAGTAAACTGGTGGGGTATGGGTCTAGCTGGGGCTTTCTGGGGGTGAGAACGGCTCCAGCTCCCCATGGGAGAGCGTGGCCGTGAAAGACGAGGGAACATAAATCACTGAACCTGGCTGCTTTAGGGTGAGTGGCAACAAGAGGGGCCCGTGGCACCGAGTGGCTCGTGGTTCCTGGCCAGGGTTTGCTCGTACTCTTTGCCACCAGCACAGAGGGACCTCAGTGTGCTGTCACCTGCCCTGGGGACAGTCTGAACTGCAGCCTTTGCTGCTGCTGGTCTAAGGCACTGGGTGCTACTGGTGGCTCACCAGTCTGCAGCAGCCAGCAGCCTGCATCGATCAGCTCCCTTCCTTTTGGAAGGGACCCCCATTCCTGCTTCCCAGCCAAGCCGAGCGCTTCCTCAGGCCCTGTTTGCACTTCCTCAGCTGTCCTGGTTTCCAGAAGCTCGGTCGCGAGGCGCACGCTGGGCTGAGAGCTGAGCCTCCGTCCGCATCGCTCCGATCGCAGCGCCGGCAGGGTACCGCTGCTCCAGGCCTTGGCTTGAAGCGTAAAGTGTGTCGCACCTGGAAGTAATTAGAATGAATTTTTACTAATTCCTAGCTAATTGCACAATTACTCTTCTATGAAAGATTCAGCTCTCAAAAGACACTTCAGCACATGAAATCAGTTTCTCCAAATCTGGCTTGAAGAAATAGCTTGAAAACATCAGACTGGACCCAAAACACTATTTTCTTTTCAAATTAAGCAATTCTTTCTGAATCTATTTCGAAGTGCTCAGAGCTGACAGGGATGGTTTCTCTGGTGACTTCCAAAGGGGAGAGCTGGGGAGACCCATGAGCTGTGTTCCCAGGGAGAATGACCCCTGGAGCTGCTTTCCCTGTCCCGTAGCATCCCTGGCTCTGCCGCACAGGCAGCAG
>JANHFX010001696.1:0-11244 GCA_027560015.1 Chloroceryle amazona | reverse complement strand
CGAGTGCATATTCTTTAAATGATATCCCTGGTAAATTCACAGATGGACTCTTAGTCAGTGGCCAATACATTTGCCAGAGAAAGTGATTGTTTAATGTTTCCTATAATTGTGTTTATGGTATGGTAAACTAATTTTTTTGGTTTTGTTTTTGGTTTTTTTTAACTTCATTCAGGAATAAAAGCTACAGATTAAAGATTTAGCTTGTGTCTGCCTTTTAATTCAGGAATTTCATATACTGTTCTAGGTGTCATTAACCTTTCTGAGCTTTGATTACAAGAGATCCTTAACAGGAAAGCAAAGTAGCATGTACTACGTGGTGGTTGTCATTCATAGCAGAGGTTTCATCATCCTAACTCTAAATGTTTCACAAAATACTAAGACTCATCTTCTTAGAACGACACAGAAAAGCTTTAAAAAATGAATTCTAATACTTGGACATGTAAGTTAATGGGAAGCTCTACTTTTCAACTGAGGAACTTCCCACTTATTTTCTTTACTTATTACATAAAGAGCCCTCTCTGATGACATAATACCTAACCATGCATCCTGTCATCCAGTTCTCTGTTTTCATACATGATGATTAAGCGCATTGAAAGCAAAAGTAGAATTTGAAAGAAACCTTCTTCGTGAGTTGCCAACAAAGAAATGAATAAAGAAAATATTTTCAAATATTCAATTAATTCAAACCTTCCATGCTTGGAAACTACGTTAATCCAGCAATTGGAAGATGAGGCATAGTCATGTCTTCTTACTGACCTATCTAAAATCTCATCACCACTGGTGTCTTACGGCAAGGCAGAGAAACAGTGAGCACCAGAGTGCTACATTGGATTCAGCTTTGGCACTTGAGATAAATTTTGCTCTTCACTGGGTATAAAGGAAAGATGGAGTTACCAGGTTAGACAAGTAACTTTGGATGTCCACGTTACAGCAAATGAATATCACTAAAGGTCATAACTCACTGAGGAAAACTCGTGTTTAGCTCCCATCAGATGATGAGAAATTGTTAACAAGTAATTTTATTAAAGTTACAACTATAAATGACACAATAAAATAATTCCTTTCTTAAGCAATTAAGTCTTCTGATCTCACAATACGACATGAAAGAAAATCACTGGATATAGCATCACATGAGGAAAGAGACAGCTAAGAAACTGTCTTGCAGAGTACCGAAAACAGGGAAAGGAAAATGCAAAAATAGAATGTGCATGATGTTCTATATTTAGCTTTGTGAGTAGGCTCTGAAATCTCCTTTGAGCTGTCGTCTTTGATAATCACTGGTAAGACCAAATTCTGAGGCAACAGTAGGGTGTTCTCAGCAATATTTTTATCTGAGGACTCAAACCAGTCAGTATTCAAAGTCAATCAGAGAATTTGTTGTACTTTTATACGTAACCATCTTCTTTTTACTTTTCACTGAGCTAGATTAAAGCATACAATTTTGCATCAACTATTTTCCACAGGTCTCCAAATTTATTTTTAATATTTGCTTGCTAATAACCTTGCACTGGCAAGACCTTCCTTGAAGATTGTCCCGCTCTTAATGTTTAATTACCCGTAATAAAGAAATTCATTTGTTTGAAAGAAAACCTATTTCCAAGTGAAATATTTTCATCCCTCCCTGTATGTCAGCAGTTTTCCATCTGCATGCTATCACTGCATCTGCAGCGTATCATAGAGAAATCCTCATTTTAAGGATAGAAGGAATGTTGGACATGTGCAGTATATTCAGATACTTCACTCCAACTATACTATCAGTGTTTCCTTCAACATTAACTGACAGAACAGTCACACTAGTTTCCCAATGGTCTAAAACCTTTGATGCTCTTTCACGGTGGTTTTTTTAATGTTACAAGGTATAAAAACAAGGGGGAGAAAGTGCCATTTCACTGCTAATCCTATCATCACATGCAAAATACGACCTTAGCATTCAACTGCGTATCAAGGCAAAAGAAAAGTGAAAATCCCAATTAAAAGCAAAAAATATACCTGAAATATAGGTAGTGTTATTCAGTAATACTCTTTTGGGTGAATTTCAATGGTATTGCCATTGCTAGTTGAGACACGAGCATATTTCTTCTACAGGGCTTTTATATATATATTTTTTTTATGAGGCACTACCAGTTTATACCACTCTTGCATTGGCAGAAACTTGATTGAATAGATCTTTGCTTCTTACCATCAACACAGGCTGGCCTTGCTCTTGTTGTACCGGCAATCTGTCCTTTTTTACATGCACAGCGAGCTGTTTGTCGAGCTATAGTCCTTCGGGGCTGACTGCTATCTCTGTCCAAAGTAACAATCTCACATGTACCTGCAGCCAGTTGACCTGGAAAAAGAACCAGCAACAGGTACCAGAGTCACTGAATGCACTACAGGCAATCTATTACAGCCGAAGAGAGTCACGGCCCTATGTCACAGCAGACACTCCACAACAAATGGGCAGCCAGCTGATGGATATAATAAAACCAAGATGACATACAATTTTTCTTTGTGGTGGACATATGAAAACCCTGCAAACTGGTTCTGTCAGAAAATGATTATTGTTCCATAAAAGCCAGAGAGCTGAGGTCACACAGGTTACTTTTACTTATGTCGGCTAAGTAAAGGAACAATCTGCTTTTACAGCAATGAAATTTAAATGGTGTGCTCTTTAGGGACTTTCAGAAAAGAAATGATAAAGGGTATGGAAAACAAAAGACTTCCCCACATGTCCATGAATATAATGAAGTCTTAACTGCTTTGCGTGGTGTTTTTGAAAGAAGAAGTGTTTCAAAGCATGCCTGTGACCGGAGATTGTTGGTCCTTTGGCTCTTTCATCACCTAAACTGCAAGGTAATTCATTCTCTAGCTGACTCATATTTAAAGTAAGTGGTCTTTCTTCTTTTACTAAATTTCCTACGTAACCATCCTGCAAATGACAGTAAAATGACACTGCCTCATTAGCTCAGTGACATTGTTTGCTTTTTATGGGCTTCTCCAATATATGGAGCTTTTCCTGAATACTAAGGAAATCCACACCACCTAATTCTAAATTTGGACCATGAGAGGCAAAGCAAAGAGTCGCCAGAAGTATTTTTATGAAGAAAATGAGTCTGAAGTTAATGTTGTACATTTAAAATGATGCGTTTCCTCTGGTTCAATAAATGCTAGGATAGTAATATACCAAAATATCACCTATTAGAAGAAAGAAAGATATCTTACTAAATTTCATTGCATAGTAAGGCTGAAAAAAAAACCCAAACCCAGCTGTGATTTTGATTTAAATATAATTTCTGGATTTTATAATACAGTAGTAAGTATACTTTCTATTGGATTTTGTCTTTGTAGGCAATAAATTATAAACTTTCTAATGAATATGTGGAAAAATATATCTGCAAATCACAAGCTTACTGTATTTTGATAGAAAGGTCAGAACAAATGCAATATTGTAGTTATAAAAAAGTTATGCTTTTTAAGTAAAATACAGTAAATTATTTTAATTGCTGTTAAAATATTGAGAAAGAAAAATGAAACAAAAATCAGAATTTGTAAATCTATACTAACATCAAAAATGAAAAAGCAAACCAAACAAAACCACAAAAAACCTCCTGAAAATATATGAATGGCATTTGATTTAAGCCTAAAAGTGTAATAATCTTTCCATATACTGAATATTTTCCATTCAGCATACAATTTTACCCAGTGCATTCCTCTCAGAAGCAGTCTGTGATGCTTCCTATTGTGTGGATGCTGTTTTGAAACTGTCGGAATAGCAAAATATTGTAAGGCTGTCAACAGCATTGTGACCAGTTAACTGCTAAGGCACCTAAATTTTATGTTGCAGTGAATTACAACATGGTAAACTTGAGGATCTCAAAGATGAACATGGAATAAAGCACACTACAAAATCATGCAAATTTCTGACATACAATATACATTAGGTATTAATAGGTAATTAGGTAACATGATATTAATGATAGCAAATATTTATCATCAAAATGATTAATGGTTACTGGCAGCTAGACTTAGGAGCTAGGGTCGTCCTGGGTTTCTACTCTTTCCCACCTATTCATTAATAAAAAAGTCTTAGATAAGATATTGATGAGAGTGTTTTTACTCTATTATAATGTATTTTTGCCTTTTTCCCTCCAAACTCTTGGCTTAGAAAGATAGATAGTGGCACGTGATTTTCTAAATAAGGGCAAGGGAAATCCAGCTACCCTGAAATATCTTGAACTGGGAAAAAAAAAAGCAGCATTCTTTTCCCCGTATCTCCCAGTATATTTCGCTCTGGGTTGCAGAAGATGTGTTGCTCCCAAGGAGTACAGCTGTCTACGTAGATCGTGTAAAGAAGACATAATCAGAGGTGTATTTGGATCTTGACCCCTTAGGCGTTCGAACATCACGATTACAATCCTCCAGTGAGAATAGAAATGGAATGGAAACCAAAGAAAAAATGGAAATATAAATATGATATGTGTAAGTATGGGTTGCCACATTCTCCACTATCTCTAAGTCTTTATGCTGTTGCTGCTTTCATTAAAAGATATGGTAAATCATATAATCTATGTGAATCATCATATAAAACCCCATTTCAGAGGACAGGAACCAGTTCTACTGCACGCTGAAGGTGAATAAGGACTATATTCAGAGAAAAAGAACAGGGAATCTTTTTGTTAAGATCATTTGTGAAAAGAAAAAGCCTTCCAGGAAATGCAAGCAGTGACTACCAATAAGAATGCCTTTTCTGCTTCTGGACCTGTTAATTTCAGTTTGAGCCAGCTGGGCTATATATATTTTTGCTTTTTTTGAATGATTGTTTTTGGTTGCTTATTTTGTTAAGAGATGATCATTTCTTCCAGGCATAGTGACCCTGGCTTTTTGATGAACTTTGAGAACTGGAATACCTAATTGAGAGCAATTCTTATACAAAGATACATCACACTGCCTTTCAAGAAATTTTGTAGAGCTATTGAAAATATTGAAAATAATAGAAAATTGGAGAGATTTTTAAAACATTTCATAGACTTTTTCTTATATTTTTTTCCCCCTTTAAGATCATTTTCCACTTCACTCCTAAGAACAGAGGAGAATTCTCAAGGCAGCAGCAAGTGGAGTTTCACTGGAGCTTTTCCAGTTGAGATATTAAGAGCCACAGTGTATGGAACACTCAGAAAGACTCTGTATTTTCAGTAGATTTTATGTATTTGCAGTACACAAAACAATTCACCACCTTCCAACCTGAATGAAATAATCTTGGGGAAAAAACAAAGACAAGCATCATCAGAGAATTCTAATTCATTCTAGACTTGTCTAAAAGTTTTTCTTCCAAGAAAAAAAAATAAATAAATATATTTTATGGACCAAGCATAATGATTATTTCAGTGTTATCATGATCCAGTTTTCCAAGTAAATGAGCGGGTATTTCTCTGTTCCTGTTTAAACATTAAAACAGAAAAGTTTTATATTTTACAAATACTTATTTTGGAAGTTTAGTCGAGTAATTAAGACCTTAGCATAAGTTATTTGATTTTGTGTTGCCACCATCTGGTTACTAAACGAGAGAAAAAGGTTCAGGTTCTTTAATGCTCTTATATAATGTGGTACTGCATTCTTAAAATGCCAGTTGATACGTCCCCTCTCTCTCCCACAACAAGCACACACATTTCTATATGGAATTCTTTCAGGAAAAAAAGGAAAACTACAGGATTCTGAATTACAAATGTAAGTAAAACTCAACCAAAATGACCCATAACCTTTAAAATTTCCAATACAACAGGATTAGGCTTCTGGCTTCTAGCTTGCACCTATGAGCTTGTTCACAGTAACTGTCATAGACAAAACCCTCAAATAGTAAATATTTTCATATTATATGGAGGGTACCTGGGATAATATTTTAATTTTCTGTGAAGGAAAATATTTCTGTTCTCCAATAGTACTTTAAACCTGCCTAATACACACTGATTGTAGCAAGGAAGTTATATACATTCTGAATTTTTAATTTATGCAGACTGAAAGGATGAAGATTTTCCTTTAAATTCATTTAAAGATATAAAAGCAGAAGATGAACTCCTGGTATCTGTGGGTACAATGAAAATAAAACTAGGTCTAAATAAACGAGTCTTTCCAGGGTTTTAGATTTCATGCTCATCCAGAAAATCTACTTCTGAATTGTACATGCAGGCTTATATTATAGTTTCAGTGAACAATTTTTCCATGCATCACCAATTTGATGCCTAGCAACACAAGCTCTTTTAGTTCAAAATGCATGAAGTTAGATGTTATTAAAATTCTTGGCTAGATTCAGATACTCTTTTGTCAGTGAATACAATGCGGGAGTTGTTTCAAAATCAGATCATAGGAATACATTCAGGAGTTTTCTATTACAATATTGAAGTCTTTCTGACAACAGAGCCATGCCAACTCCTGAGCAGAGCAGAATATCAACAATTCCTACTAAAATAAGGGGGAATTTAAGAGCTTGGTGTCACTCATGATTTGCAGTTTGATGTTAATTTGAGGAACAAATGCTTAAACATATTTCAGTTAAAAAAAAAAAAGACAAGCATGTATTTAAGTAGAATTTCAGATTTTTTTATGCCATATATCCTTCCTTAAAGACACGTGTCCTGAAAGAAGATGTCTCACACCATCATCCAATTTCAGACAATCTTATTACCTTTTTTTTTTTACAAATTTAGTTCAGGACAAGAGAGATTATGGCAAGGAATTGGTTTGTCCCAAAAAAAACATACTCACTCCTTTAGCTACAATAGCAAAATTTGTGGAAATCCAGCTAGTATAAAATAAGAAAGAGCAACTCCCACAAAGCTTCTGAAAAAAACCATATTTAATCTAATCTGAAGTAACAGACCAGAATTGGCTCGGTGTCTGTAACTCAGTATGGGAAAAACCTGTTCAAATGAATCAGCAGAATTTCAGAATAACTGTCAAATACGAACATTGTTTCAATCTTAATTTATGCAATACAAGGGCACTTGAATTTTTCAATAGCAGATATTAATGGAAATACATTATTTTCATTTTCCGTTACTACAGTCACTGACATTGAAAGCATTTTTTTCCAAGATGCTTAGTATACCATTTAAGGCCTTGTATCTTTCTATTGAAACAAATGTTGGGCCGTTTAAGTAGCAGACTACACAAAGCAATTCCCCATGCTAGTCGAGTTTACAATCTGTTTAAAATAGTGTTTACCAGTTTTTCTTGAGGGTATGATAATGCTGTCAGTAGAAGACGACAGGACCAATGTCAGCATCCGAAACAAAAGTTAACTGACTGGTATAATCCTAATTTACTGGTGTAACTGACAGGTGCCCAGTAAACTAAGAAAACAACAGACCAATTTTTTTCAGCTTTTCATAGTTTTACTTCATTACAGGTTCAGAGCTACATTCGGCTGGATGGAGTCAGCCTTACCATGTGACCTCTGCAGCTTCCCAGTCTTAAAGGGAGTGATTCTGGATTTTAGTAGTATAAAAGAAGAGAATTTGTCCCAAAAGATGTGGTTTTAGTCCTCATTTTATGAAGGCAAACTCACCGTAGAACCCAGTTAAGTAAAACTTATGAATAACAAAAGAAAAATACAATCAGTGTCTTCTCCTTTTAAAAGTCAGTTGAAGTATTTTCAGAGTTCCACTGCAATGAAACAGTGCATTATGTCCCTTTAGTAATTACTACTCTTATTGCAATTTTCAGAATACCACTTAGCCATCTCAAGCACATAAACAGCACAGACATTAGGAGGATAGGAAAATAGCTTTCAGCCCTTCCATTCTGAAATAGGCAGTAAATTTTAATTAAGATAGATCCTACTCTTCTAAATAGTTGCAAAGGAAAGAAAATAGAGTCTGTGGAGATTCAAGATACATTCAGGACTCACTCTGAGATATTTTTTTCCCAGATAAGACTAATGCCCTAACATTGCACCTGATACTGCTATTGTACGTAATTGCTTAATATTGTGTTGTATAATTATGAATCATTTCCCCCATATCTTACAATTAAAAACATATCAGAACGATAAATATAAAACCAAAGTTCAGTAAAAACAAATTTCAAGATTGAAGTTTCTGAAGACAATTCTCAAACAGAGTTCCAGACCATAAAATGCTTGAAAAAATCAAGCTAAGGATGGATGTGTAAATAAATGTGGAAGCAAGGCATTTATATATGTGACCCTAATTCTACATAAAGTTTCCTATTTGGTACGCTACTTTTTTAAAGTAATTCATACTGATCCCATGGTTTTAGGACATGACAATGTTGTTTCTCAAATTCCTATACCATCTCAGGTCAAACCCTACATTTTAGATGCTAGAAGTAGTTTTGAGAGGGAAATTTAGATCAGGGCCATAAGGGCTACCATACGCCTCACCATCCCTGCCTTGCATGCCCTGCTCATGGCCCAGGACCCCACTCCAGCCCCCAGGGCCATCAGCCCCCACCCCCGGGATGCTGCAGCAGGGCCAGTTTCCAATTCCCCACAGCCGTGTCCTGCCCGGACATGGGCCCCGGGGAGTCAGGCTCACCCGTGGGCTCATGGCCCAGCCTGGCCCTGGCCTGTCCTCAGGGAGATGACTGGTGCCTGGGGGTTCCCTGGTATCTTTCTGGCTGCCAGGCCCTGCTGGGTCTCCTGGGGATGATTTCACTGATTCCAGCATGAAGACTGGAAATCCATCAAGTTGCAGCACCAGGAGAGCCGGTGACCTTTGCACCCCTCATTTCAACAACAGATCACAGCTTCCATCTTTGAGAAATGTCTTTAATGCATATTCAAAGAAAAATCAACCAAATGAAGGACATAAACTTTTTTTTTTGGAGCATTATGGAATATCCACGCTAGCCTAGTTATTTCTGGGGTTTTGTATTGAGTTTCCATGTCTCTTTTTGGATAGTGACCTAAAAGTAGGCCTTACAAATAAGGACATCACAAAACCGATGTTCCCAAAAATAAGCATAAATGACAAGGTGTTTGAGTCCCTTCTCTTTAAGTAAGTTCTGCCTCTGTGTAAGTCAGTGTGAAATTGCAAATCTCAGCTACACAGAGCTCCACAAAGGAGGACCTGCAGCTCCAAGGGCCTCCTCTTCATGCAGGTTTAGTTAATTGCTTCTGAAGGGCTCTGTTGGTTACAAAAAAGAAATAACGGCGTGAATTTAGGATTAAACAAAGTTACGCTTATTTGCATCAGTTGGGAAGTGCCTTGGCTGTCACTTTATTACTTTCCTAAAAAAAAAAAGAAGAAAAACATCATTCCATGTCTTTACCAACCTCTGCATGTAAAATAAAACCAGTCTGTTTGTAAAACAAACAGAAGGGCTATAGGGGAAAAAATGTTATTGGAGGGATGCTGATCTCTCTCTTGAGAAAGAGAGGAATAAAAAGAGCAGGTTTGTCTAAAAAGCTACTGACATTTGTTGGAGCCAGAAGCTGTATGTCAGGAAGGAACAAGTCTGTTGTGTTAGCAAAATATGTCACTGCGGGGAGCATGAAATCAGCTTGAGGGAACATGCAGATAAAGCCATATATCAGAAGTGGAGATAATGTAGCAGCAGAGGTAAACAGTGTTTTAAACTTCTTGGGTTTTCCTTTTACAGTCAAACTATTTGTTATTCTAGAATGACTGGAATACTATTTACCTATGTACCACTAACTTAAGTCACCACGCAAGTGACCTTCCTACTCGTATCAAGATCTGCACTGCAAAATCCTGGGTTCAGCAGCGGATTTGGGGCCAAATTTGGTCCAGCAGTGGTCATGGGGGAAAGAAGTCAATATCCTGAGACAGTGTTTTGTTACATCCTGTCGATATGTCTTAAACTGCAGAAATAACAACCCCGAACTTCTAATTACCATCCACTGGGAAGTAAGTTACATCCCGTGCAACAAGAACAGTGTCATTACTTTGTGCCTGTAGCAGGTTTGGAAACCCGAAGGCCAAAGTATGCAGCTGAAAACAACTCCTACCTAACAATATCCAGCCTTGTTAACATGCCATATGCTAACTCATACCTATGAATGAATAAAATATTCAAATTATGGAAATTTTCTGTCGTTTTTGTAGGACAAATGTAAACACTCTAAATCATCCACTGTGCTCACAGAAAATCTAAATAATTTCTTTAAAATAACCCTGTGTATTCTGACTACTGTCTATAACACTACTCTTCCTTTTTTTGCAAAAGCCTATGACAAAAAAAAATCCATTTTCTTTTTAGTGATGGCACTTTCATGCACTTGGTTTTATGGTAATCTGGTCACCCAAGAGCAGTGTAATGTTCCACAGCAGTACCTGCCTCTTGTGTTTACTGCATGGACTGCATGTCTCACTATTGCAGGTATATCACCGGGGTTTCAGACAATCACCTTGTCTTAAAAATTAAAAAAATACAGCTGTAGTATGCTAAATAAATATAGCCTGTCTGTTAGACTAATAACAAACTTCAGCACCAACCAGAGGAAGTGGACTTGACAGACTCCTTAACTGAAGGATTTGAGTGGTGGCTTTCATTTTAAAGCTTTGTCTAGTCTAAGATTTGCTTTACATAAGTGTGACAGAGAAGCAAGAGTATGCTGGCTATTATTCTCAGATGTTCTACAGGCTTGGAGGAGTGATTTTCTATCTGGGCCAGCTTTACTGCTGCACTTTCCATTTTTATCCATTTTGCTCAAAATGACTTATGAAACAGGTGCATGCTGAAACTAAAAGTTTTCATGGATGAAATCCATGATTTTTATATCCTCGTTTCTAGTCCTCCAAGAAGATAACCATTTATGGGATAAGATTCTCTTCTGCAGAGCTCAGAGGGGCGTGACAGCAAAAGAGGTTTAAAGTTGCTCACATATGTCCAAGGCTGCCCAAACAGTGCTGAGAACAAGGGCTACAGTCATCCCACCAACCTCTGCAATTCAGTAAAGGGCTCAAGACTAGAGACCTACACAATACCTCTTCCTGGGTCCCATTTATCAGGAACAATGTCTTCCATTTACAGAACTAAGTGTTCAATCACTGCATACCCACAACATCCATTATTTCAACTCCACACCATATCCACAAAGATATATGTCATGTATGTTCACACCAGATGTAGAATGAATCTCAAGATACTGAAAAGCTGAAAATATTTTAAGTGTATAAATCCATTCTGTGCTAGACTTAGCAGCTGTAAAATAGACACAAACAAAACTATCAACAGAATCATAGAATTATCTAGGTTGGAAAAGACCTTTAAGATCATTGC
>JANHFX010001692.1:0-23320 GCA_027560015.1 Chloroceryle amazona | reverse complement strand
GGGGGGGGGGGGGGGGGGGGGGGCGGGGGGGGTAGAGGTGGCTCGTGCCTGGGTCCTTAAAGCGGCAGAGGCCCCGCGAGAGGCGCGGGCGGCAATATGGCGGTGGCCGGCTCGCCCGCGGCTTCGGCATAGGCGGCGCTCGCCTTTAACCCTCCGGTAGCGACGCGCTCGGGACCGCGCTCCCGCTCGGCGCGGGTTGGGGTTCGGAGCGCGGCCAGCGGCACCTCTCGCCGGCTCGTCGCGAAGACCCCCGCGCAGCTTTCCGAGGCGTCCCGTGGCTGCCGCTTCCAACGCGGTGCCGTTTCCAGCTTCTCCAGCAGCAGAGACCTGGCAACGCCGCTGCTCGGGACCGGCCAGGCCCTGAGCTGCGTGTCCGTGTCCCAGGGGCTGCGGTTTAGCTCAATCACGCAGTCAGGGCTTTTAGAACCTCTCTGCATCGGTAAGGGCAAACTTTCGAAGTCGAAAGGTAAAGAGCTGAGTGTCTTTTATGGAAGAAAAACCCAAACCAACCCCTTTCTGATGTTTCAGACTGAACACCTTTTTGAAAACACAGCTGTCAGCCTCCAGCGCTGTTTCTCCATCGAGGTGGGGACATCATTTCTTGCTCTGTAAAGAAAAAGAAGAAAAAAACCCAAGAGCCTGGCTTCTGTGTGTGGCAGGGGTGTGTAGCACGGTGTTAGGAACAGTGCAATGAAAGCATCTGAAGCCACTTAAGAGCTTATTAAATCTTTCACTCAGTCAGAAAAACCTCTCACCCTTCTTTGTCTGGTGGATTCCCTTGCTCTAGAAAAGGATTTCCTCCAGGTCTGCAACTGCGTCCTGGATTTCAGTAATTAACAAGTAGTCTGTCATCACTGTCACTTGAAATTTGGAAATGGAGACCTTTTATTAATTAATAACTAATCAATACATTTATGTTGAATTAATTCAGTTACTGTAGGAATTTAAATGACAGGAATAACTGAGGAATCATTATTAAATAGTTACCAATATTGTAATTAAGGAATTTGAATTGCATTCAGAGAGATGAAGAAGTGCAGGAATGTTGTAGAGTCAGTTGCACAAACGAGCAGATTCGGTGGGCCAGAGGACATGCTCAGTAGAAGGTTCTTCCACTTCTTTTCTTTGCTTCCACCTCCCTTTCCCTGCTTCTCCAAACCAGTCCTTTTTCCAACGTTGGCACGTTAACAGCTTCTTTATATTTCCATGTACTGGGGAGGGCAACACCTCGAAGTCTAAGTTTAGTTCTGGGCCCATCGCTCCCAGAAGGACACTGAGGGTCTGGAGCGTGTGCAGGAAGGGCAACAGAGCTGGGGAAGGGTCTGGAGCACAAGTGGGGTGAGGAGCGCCTGAGAGACCTGGGTTTGTTCAGCCTGGAGAAAAGGAGGCTCAGGGGAGAACTTTTGGCTCTCGACAGCTCCCTGACAGGAGGCTGGAGTCCAATGGGGTGGGTGTCTTGTCAAGGAACAAGCAATAGGATGAGAGGAAAGGGCCTCAAATTGCACCAGGGGGGTTTAGGTAGGACACAAGATAAACCTTTTTGGGGAAGAATTTGTAAGTCCTGGACTTGGCTGCCCATACCTGGAGATGGAGATAGAAATGGAGTCCCCATCCCTGGAGGAGTTTCAGAGCCATGGAGCTGTGGTGCTGAGGGACAGGGTTTAGTGGTGTCCTGGCAGTGCTGGGCCAACAGCTGGACTCAATGACCTTAAAGGTCTCTTCCAGCCAGAATGATTCTATGATTTATGAGAACTGCATTAATAAGGTAGCAACTCCTGCAGGGAGACAAACTCTACAGCTGCCACAGAAGATGCAGCAGCGAAACAAATGCTGCAGACCCTGAATTAATTTTAAATTAGGATGGTCTTGTAAAAGTCAATTTGGTTTCTTTTGGACCACTTATTAAAGCCTTAAAAGAGGACACCATGCTGGAGGTACTTGGCTTTCATCCCCCTTATGCTGAAATAAACACACATTTAAATTACCTTGCAGCCTTGGATTTTTAGTGCCCCTCTCTGAAGGTGTTAACTCTCCCGTGATTAGTGAGGGATTTTTGCTGACTGCCTCTTGTAGCACAGTGGCAGACTTTAGGACTGTGGATAAGGCACAAACTGTGGAGTCATCTTGCTGTCAGGTGCTCCTGCCCTGCAGAGAGCTGCAAAAAGATATTTGCTGAATCACCCTGGCTTGTTTTAAACACCCAGCCCAGTGTACAAGATGGGATTACATCAGAGCTGCTGAACAGATGCACTAGACAGTGGGGATGAAGCTCAGGCTGAGGGCTGTAACTGGCACTAAAATGTCTGTTGTCTTCTGCCCTTGGGTGGGTATTAATGGAAACTGCTCTCACGTGTTGAGATGCCAGACATTCACTGCCCATTTGAGAGAGGAGACTGGGTTGTCAGTGACTTTTTCTGGAGGGGGAGGAAGAACTTTGATCATTGCTAAGTGGAGTCTTGGTATCAAATAGCTAATGTGCTCCTTAATTAACTTGTTCTGTCTCAGGAGAGATGTTGAGCACCATGCCTGTGGTACAGTGTCCTGCACAGACACTGCCCTCTGAAATCACAGAGAGGAGTAAAAATCCCTTTCTATATTTGTGTGGTAGAAATTCTGTCATTAAAGAAGCAGGTAAAGTTGGTCCAACAACTACTGCCACCACATGAAAATGTTTGAACGTAGCTTGAAGTGCCAAACAAAGAAGCTGAAGGTAGGTACTGTATGTGGCAGACATTTGCTTGTTTGCACACTTAAAATGCATCAGTGGTTTGCTGCAACAGCAGACAGCAAATACAAACGTTAGGACAAAGTGGCCAAAGAGGGTATCATAAATGTAATTAGGCACTCATTAAAGTCTTTGAAAAGAATGGTGGCAACAAGAACAGATCAAAGACTTCACAGCTTTTTCTACCAGTATCTGAAGAAACTGAGTGATGGAAGAACCTGTTTGCTTTAGCAGGGCAGCATTCACAGTTGATGTTATTGTGAATATTCACATTGGAAAGGCTGAAAAGTGCACTCTGAGCAAAAGACAGAAACACAATTTGCTACTCCTGAGTTTGGCCTTCAGCCAAGGGTGCAATTAACAGCAGAAACACCACATTTTTACCCTGCCTTGCTCTCCCTGAACCAATTCTTTGACGGGAAATAAAAAGCTCCACGTAGTACAGACCGCCATGAGGTCTGCATTCCAGAAAATTAAAATATTACAAAATTCCAAGATTTTGCTATGGGGATCTTGTTTTTCCTAATGCTTAGAAATCACAGTCCAGCCTGGCTTCCCTCAGCATGTGCATGCATACAGGCACAGCTTAGAATAATACAACAATAATAATAATTTAAATACTGTGAGGTCTGTCCTTTCCCTTTTCCTTGCCGAGAGAGACAGGTGACTGAGACAGCGACCACAGACCGCTGCTGCTGCACTTCCTCCTCTGGTGCCAGGCCCGTGTCTCTCTGCAAGGCAGTGGGATTTCCCCGGGTTGCCAGGGAAGAGGCTCTGTGCTGGGCGTTTCGGCCACGGCTCAGACCGACGGCCACAGTGTCACCGAAAGTGTCATCTTCAGCAGGGTGCAGCAGAGCCTGGCTGCAGCATTCTTTCTTTGCTAGCAAGTTTTTCCTCCCCCGGGACTCTGCCTACTGGGATTTTTTTTTTTCTTGTTGTCAGTGTCTGCAGAGAGGACAGAAGTAACCGATCCAGAGTGGCTCTGGAGCTTGTTTTTTTTTTCCTGCAAATTCTAGGAGAACAAGTCTATTTTTTCTGACTCTTTGACAAGGTCATTGTTTTTCTTATCCTGATGCTTTTGGAAAAAAAAGGAAGTCAAAATCCAGACAAAAATGATTTTATTTGGAGAAAACGAATTGACTTTGTGTTTGTGTAACAAAATAAACACATATTAGCAGCTTCTTTATAGGAGGTGTTGCCAATTTATGTGGGTTTTATTTTCTTTTAATATAAAATACTTGGGCCTGTCACTGCCCTCACACCCGCTTCAGGAAGCAGACATTTTCCTGGCTGATCCAAGGACAGCTGAAATGGACAGGAAGTAAAACTGCACCTGGGAGACCAATGCAAGTATGGGGTGGGGGGAAAAGTTCAAGTACGGGAAGGTTCTGAGGACTTTATTGCTGGAGGAGTCAAGTGACAAGCTTGCTTGAAGAAGGCACCTTTGAAAATGCACAAACTAGGCAGCAAAGTGCTATAAAAAGCTGGGGAGAGTAAGTAGCTGTGTGGAAGAACAATGATCACCCAAGACCCAAGGTGAGACTGAAGAGGGGAGGATTTCAAAGGCTCTGATCCTTATGATGTCTATGAAAAGAATCCCATTGATTTTAGGAGGCTTTTGGTGGTGTTCAAAGAGAATTCAGAGCCAGGAATGCTCTTAGGCTGTAGCAGAAGAGAAAAATGACTTCAACAGCACTGATGTTTCAGATAAGCTAAGATGATGATTTGAAAGAATCCTTCAAACAAACTGACAATCAGAAAAAAAAAAAAAAAGACAGAAATGGGAAGCATGAACTAAATCATTTTGGAGGTAGAGCAAGACCTTAATGGGGCAGTAAATAGAGCAGAGACCCTTATCTGATGTGACTAACTATGAATTAAAAAAAAAATACGGAGGGAGGAAGCAGTGTGTGCATGTGGGAAGCACACAGAAAGACTGGAAGATAACCTTTGGAGAACCCGAGTCTGAAATGTTCCTGAGATCTATGCAAGGAGAGTTGTCCCAGAAACGAAATGAAGCATTTAGGAAGGGAAAAGGTTGGTTTGGGGGTTTTTGGTTTTGGGGTTTGTTTGTTTTGTTTTTAATAAATTTATTCTACATTGATATAGTAGATAAATCATGGAATTGGATGAGGTTCTACTAGAAACATAGCAAGAGGAGGAAAAACATCCTGCAGTGTTGGGGGGTGAGGGGGCAGCAGCCAGGGTGTTTGTTAACCTGGAGATGTCAAACTACAATCCAGGACAGCAAAGGATTAACAGCATCTTCTCCACAGTTATGTACTACCTACTTTTAAGCATGTGCTAACCCACATCAACAAAAAAGAATTGCTGTAAGCAAATACTGTCACTATTTGACATCAAGTAGCAACTTCAGCCTAGGCACAGCCCAGCCCTTCATGGACACCCTGAGTGCACAGGTGTCTTGGGGAACATGCTGGGAAGAAAATGATGAGCTGATAGTGTTGAAGTGGGTCAGAATCTAGAATGGTGTGAAAATGCAACTGATCCTCTTCTGTTCACAGACCAAAGCATGGAGAAGTTGCTGTCCTGGCCATGTCTGGCTGTTTGAAGTACCACTGTACAACTTAAACATGCATTTATACAGTTAATTAGATATTAGCAGAATAATCAAATACTTAATGCAGAATGAATTAAATTAGTAATTGGAAGCTAAAGGAAAAAGTTCTTAAACCATATTTAAAAAAGATGATTGTGGAATAAAGATAAGCTCTATATTCTTCCCACTATACAAAGGTCACGGAGAACTTGTACTTCACAAGAGATTTTATTTTCTGCATACAAGATGCATGACTGACCTTAACATTACGTTTCAAAGGCAGATACAGACAAGCTAGAAAACAACCTACTAGACCTTTCTGATACTCCAAATATGTTCATTCCTCAGAAAGAGGAATATAAATATAAAAATACAGAGATAAAGCAAAGATGTTTTAACTCTCAATTAAGGAACATAGCCTAATGGTTGCAGCATGAACTTGAGAGAACAGAGGTGTCACAGTTTGACCTTCTGCGAGTCACCTTGAGGATTCAGAATACTTGATGAATACAGTTCTGTGTATCAGCACTTAGCTGTTGTATGTAGTTATGAAGTGAGATATTTTTAGGATTTCATGAACTTTAGTTCATTTAGTAGCTACTGCCAGTGAAATGCATTATTCGGCAAGAGAGAGCTGTCCTTGCAGACGTGATGTGACCATACTGCATCAGAAAGCTTCTTAACTCGAGTTTAAATGCTTATGTTAAAAACATCAGTCTTGAATAATGAACAATGTATAGCTGTATGTCCTAACTGCAGACCAATCCACAAAGTGTATCTCACTTAGAAACCCTCTGTTAATTCCCCGTGTCTCTGAACAGATAATTAGGTACCAAGTACTCTGGGTAATCAGGGAGTTTGGCAGCACTCCTGTTTCCTTGGAGGGATAACTCCAAGAACTCACCACCCTCTGCCATTAGCCCTTCATGCCTTCCCCTCCTGTTTGTTCAATGCAGGTGCATTTGCCTTGTACTTACCCACCTGGTTGCAGCGGCAGGTTGAGTGAAGATGATGATCTGTTCCCTTTTGCAACAAAGGGACTGTTAGCTTCTACTATGCAAAGTGTTCTGGCTATACTTAGGAGAGGTTTTCATAACAGCAGTTAGAATAGTACCATAGTGGAACTACCCACTTTTCCTGCTTATGTAAAGATACTAAAGTCATCTGGAAAATACTGCTCTTGCTGTGGGACAAGCTACTCAGCTCCCATTTCATAGCAAATTTTGCTGATGTGACATATTCCAGAATGCAAGCAGCAGCAGGTCCGAGATAGAGATCAGTATGCAGGACAAATTAACCAAAGCCTGGGCTGCTATAATAAACAAGAATCCTCATGGGGACTTGCTGACTGAGCAGCACCTTCCCAAATAGAACTGGCAGCCATTCAACCTGCTACTGTTGTTGCGAAGAAACTTCTTACAGGTTGGCTTTTTTTAAGAATGGATTTTTATTGACTTTCCAGATGACATTATTAATCCACGTAAACAGGATTTTTACTTTGCACATAATAGAAAGTGTAAACAGAAATGTGAGCATCAGTTTATGCTCATTTCTTCAATGGTGACACGGCACTCGCCTGCTAAAAACCAGTCCTGTTGGTTTCAATTTGCGCTTCCATTCTGAACCATTTGTAGATACTCCTTGTAGAGCTTTTCTTGGGTTTCATAAAGCTTCCTTAGCTTCTTAATTTGGCCTTTGCTGAGTTCTTTGCCTTCTGTATCATGGGTGGGAAAACCCTGAAATATTAAAAAGAGAATATTTACGGTAAATTCTTGGACTTATTGCTTGGACTAATTTGCTCCTTATGGAATCTTTTTTTAAGAAGATAGGAGGATAATGGCATAATGATGAGCTGCCAGGATGGGGTCCATCTTGGCTAATTTTAGTCACCTAGAAGTTTGACAACTAATTCTGACCATTTGTGTGTGGTCCCTTCTTAGTTAATGAAAGGGCAAAGGGTGTATTTATTTTCTGTCCTGTACTAAGTAAGGGAAGTTTAGACAACTAACTTCTACATGGTTATAGTTACGAGAATAATGACTAATCCCTGAATAGATGGTTAAGAGACCACTTTTTAATTTTTTTTTTTTTTTTTTAATCCAAGACTTACAGCAAAAGCATAAGGGATTTCTGTTCTCAATGGAGGAAGTATGACCAGAGATTTTATGGACACTCTCTTTGGCTTGCAGGGGTATTTTCCAGTATTTACACCTCTACACTCTTACTTGCTGCCAGGGCCTGAATTTGGGCAGGTGAAAAGGACAGGCAGAAGCAGGATTAAAATTCCAGATCAAGCACTGAAGAAATGGTGCTTTATATTTTCCAATTAACACCTTTTATGCTCAAGGGGAGCAATCAAAAGCAAAGTTATCCATATGCCCCTTCAGAGATCCTTTGACAGGAGAGAGCAAAATAGTGGGCAGGACCAAAAAGGACACACAGAACCTCTGAAAAACATCAGTTCTGGCAGAGCTGGGGAGTTTGTACTGGCAAGTGAATTCCTTGCCTTGCAACAGCACAATAAATCTGTGAACACACATCATATGTGTTCCTACCCACAGTTTCTATGGGGAATTTCACTCTGCAGTGAGAAGGGCAAAAGTACAGCAATGCTTAATGAAAATACCCTTGAAATGATAACTAATAGTTACAGAACCTTGCTCCCCAATGTAAGGTTTGTGCAATAAAACATTGACTTTTCTTTCTCTCCTTCCCTCCTCTCACTACTTTATTAGCACTGCCCTGGAGGTTTTGGAACAAGATCATCTATGCACACATACAACTGAGGATGGACAATGGGGGAAGGAAAACCACTCCTTATCTGAAGGAAAGTCTCTTACATTTTCATCAAACACAGAATATTTGTCATGTTCCAATTTAAACATTTCATGTGGTGGAATCTTCATTTTTGCCAGTTTTGCTGCCTGTAATATAAAATGTGAATTAACATCACAGTTAACTCCTGACAACCTGCTACATATGCAAAAGGAAAAGTAGTCTGTAATTTGCAAATCAAAGAGCATTTAATTCACAATTGGTTTATCATATGAAAAGAAAGTTTCAGTGAGGAACAACACTGTAAGTCTTACCTGTGCTGGGCGGGGGGAGCGTTTTAAATCTATAGAGAACCACTTAAAAAAATAGATGCATTGCAGGAACTCAAAGTAGCTTGCTTATATACACTCTAAAATCTGCATCTGATGTTTGCTAATTTGGTTCCTTAGTGTTCCAGGTGTAAAGACAAAGTGAATAATCGCTATGAGTAAAAAAACCTCAGCAATTAACTGACTGCAAAGGGAGCCAACCTTCATCAACGGCTTCCTGCTGACAAACAGAGGTTTCTGTGCAGGTCACAGCAGGACCAGGATGCAAGTAATCGCACTGAAAATACACTGAACTTTCACTTATTTGTAAACAAGCACATCACAGAATCCTTTCCTAGTAATTTATGCCCAGTGCAAGGGAATCACCTTTTCAAAAGAATGCAAAAATCTACTTGGAATTTGTGGATGACAGACATTATTTACCTGTGTTTCTCTCTGTACACAGTGTTCTCTAAAAGCTTACTTCCTCTTTTATCCCAGGAATGCATTTCCTGTACTGTTAGAGTCATCAGCATGGCAAACAATCTTTTCTTCCTGTAAATTCAACACCTCTGGCTGTCTACTCCTCATCCAAAGCCTAAAACCTTTGAGCTATCTCAATTCCAACTGTAGAGATAAAACACGTTTTTACAAAACACTACATTTCAGAATTCTATTGTAGCAAACAGGTCGATTCTTAAAGAGAAAAGAGGGAAAAAACCCCCAACCAAACACCAAACATTTTCACCCATACCTACGATACTGAAAGGGGAAGAAAATAATAAATGGCAAAATCTCTAACAGGCATGTAAGATACTACTTTGGGCAATAAAGGAAGTAATGCTGTCTATAGACTGAAATAAGTGCTACAAGTTCTTCTTAGAAGCTCTTGCAGCCTTTAGTTGTGTTTTCAAAGACGGCTTCTCTATAATAGGAGATGAATATTCAAATCTGAACTGCAAGCCAAAGTCATTCCTAGCAGGAAATTGTAGACAAAAAAAGTAAATGGAGGCCCAGTGAAGGCCGGGCAGAGAGCCTGTGTTCCTATGTAATCTGTCCTGCATGTGACTATTGCTGCTAACACTCTTCTTCAAAACCAGATGAAAAGGATCTGAACACTTACTTCCTGCTGTTGTTTCTTCCTGGCTGCTTCTTCCTTCTTCCTTTTTTTCTCTTCTTCAACCTATGAAAGGCAATGTTAATGAGTAAAAGGTAGCTGTTTTGCGGGGTTGTTTTCTACCAACCTAAGCCAGCTCTCTCCCCTGGATATCTAATTACAGACAGAACTGGCAGCATGACCTGCAGCAAAAACACCATGCCTTGTAATTAGGATGTCTGATACTTCCCACTGTACGACTTTGATTTCTTTGCCTTTATTTGCAGTTAAACCAGTTTTAACTGTTCAGAATGCATTTTGCATGCAAAGTGTATAAATATAAAAGAACACCTACAAAGTCTGCACAAGAAATGGCCCTGACATTTCACAGGGGAAAACGTTTTGCAAATGACTTTAAAAAAAGACCTTATTTCCCTGGTATTTTAAAGCTCTTGCCTCAAACTGTGAAGATGTTATTTTATCTCAAGAAGCATTTGCATGCCTTGATATTCCTAGGGAAGCAACTCTCCAAATTCAGCCAAATTATAGAACTTTAAAAAACCCCTAAAAATCTCATCTTGCACTTGCTTAGGAGGGACCTCTCCGTGCTCCAAGGGTTCTGCCAGCACCAAACACAACACTGTTTCCAGGGAAAATGTTCTCTGGCTGCAGGTTACACCCAGCAGCTAAAGAGAAACTGCCTTCAAATGTCTTCTTGATGAAAACATCTGGAATTGGCTGAAACTACATTTTACTTCTCCCTTTTCAAAATAATAATAATAATGAAATCTACATGGAAGGAGAAATATCAGAAAGCCTTCCAAACATTTCTAGTCATGATGGAATTTTATTATTTGTCAAAACAGGAGACAGACATATGAAGTGTTACTTTCAAATGTTACAAAGTCAAATATTAATGCTGGGAAGTGGCAAAAAAAGGGTTTCTGTATGGACCTTGTCCATGTGAATTGGAATTCACAGTCTTTGTATAGTAATATGTAACAATTCTTGCCCCCGCAGCCTGAATATCTCACTCATCCATACCACATTAATTAAGATTTAGTCAGTGCATTTTATTCTCACATATCAGATAAATACAGTCTAGTTCTATGGAAAATGTCAAATTCATTTGTACAGACAAAAGTCTGAATTAGCTTCTCAGCAGAATTGTTCTTCCACAGAGACATGACAGTATGCATGCAATACTCAACATCCCTTCATTATATGAAGATCTTAAAGAGTCAAACATCCAAAATTTTCAAGCAGCTACAATTTCAATAATTCTTTTCCTGAACACACTCAGATTTTACTATCACTTCTCTTACGTTGATTTCCTTGTAGCTAGTCTGTTAAGATTTCTCTTAAAAGTTATCAAGGAAATGTGAAAGTGTCCATAGCTTACACATTACTTAAAGTTTAAAGAATATAGAATGCTTAAAATAATAACCTTTTTCTTTTCTTCTCTTTCTTTCAGTAATGTGTCCTTATCCACTAATTTAACCACAGTTGGAAGTCCTAAAGAAGCAAAACAGATGTATGAGTTCCCAGTGCTTCAACAGTCACAAGATAAATGTATTTACCTGATGTATTTACACTCTTTTCACAAGCTGAATGCAAATCCAACTGAGTAGCTACTCAACAGTGACTAAGAAATGAGGTGTTATACAAAATGATCAAAAAGATTGCAAAGTATGTTTTTGTATTCTATACATACATTCTATATAGAGTTCTATAATATATATTCATACATCAGACACATGATATGCTATAGCTTTGCAGTCCTTCAGATTATTGTTAGATTATTCCACATTAGTCTTGACAGCTTCTTTTCCCACTTCTTATGAAAACAGTAAGATTATAAAACCCACAAAGTTGTGAGACATAATTGGGTACCTTCATGATCTTCAAACCGGACACCAAGTTCAGGAAGGATGTCATCTCGAAGAGCATCACTCAACTGCAACACTTCAGTTACTACAGAGCATGAAAAATACTTTTAGTGAAGTCAGATTTGGTGAAAGTGTGCTTTTATCCTGCAATTAAGAAACTGCTACTTTTTCATACAAGCCACAGAAATATCTTTTATTTAAAGTGAGAAACCTTTTAAGTAAGTTGCTGCAGAACAGAGAATTTTGATTTGGCTTTCTGGATGGTGATCAGGACATCATGACTAGCATTATTTTTTATTTTCTTGCAAACCTACCAAAGAGCCTTTGATGACAGCAAATGGTTAAGAACTCAAGATGTAGCTGAAATAGATGCTATCAGGTCTTAAGAGGAAAATAAAGCTTCCTACAAGAGATAGACTTGGATGAGAAATTGCATCAGATGAAAACCAGCAGAACAGTTAAGAGGAACTAAAGCCATCCACAAACTCCAGCATGCTGCTGCTGTGAAGTAAATTTCAGTGGCATTTTTTATTTACAGTCTTGTATTTAGGAAGAAATGCTTTCCAGGATAGATACTTGGGTTAGATGATACCATGTGCTTGTAAATAAACAAGCATTCTTCCTTTCAGCAACTCTCAGCTGGTTGAATACAAGAAGTAATAGGGGTAGCAATTCTGTCAGTAGGAGCGACCATCGAGACACGGTACTGAGCACTGTCCAGCAGACAGAAGTACCATCCCTGAGCCTGCATCTCTTCCGGAACTCTCTGAGTCTCGGAGAGCTGAGCAGTGAAGAGAGCAGTGACTATCCTAACACCATAAAGAGGAACAGCCACCCTATTTCATCACACAGGAGTATAGCAAATAGATCCCTCTGTATAGCAGAGCATTGCAGTTCATAGAAGCTCTTTTGTCTGCCATGAGCTAAGTTGTTATTTTTCTTGATCCACAGCATATATACACAGTGCAACACACTCATGTTTGATGCAACTCTAAATAAGCCATAAAGATAAAGAAGGGGTAAGATTGGCTGTTAGCACTGAAAGGTGTTGACTCTAACCTAGGCAAAGGAATTACATTTATGTTATCAAGAACGTATCAGCTACACCTACTGCTTGTTCAATAACACAGTGTCAGATCAGTTATAAATATTTACTTATTTGAAATCATGAATAATTGAAAGTTTAAGAAGAGGAAATTCATCAAGGCAGAGAATAAGGAGAAATGTGTAACAAAACATGTATTATTTATGAAAAGAGACATCCTCTGATCAATCCTCTGTCATCCAAGGGAGTCAGGACCATACAAAATGTGGCTCTTCTTTGCATGTGGTACCTCCAAAGCAAAGATATGTAGGGATTGGGTAGGGGGTTGTTTATGGGCTGCCCTAAGACACAAGCCATTATTCTTACTGAGGAGAGCAACGAGGAAACCTGTGGGATAGTGCCTTATGACCAGTGCCCATGAACACCCTGGCAACCAGGCGCTCCTTCAGCCTGTGACAATTTCCCAGACCACTTTTCACATTTTCTGTGAATTTCCAGCCAAAGAGTCTGGGATGTGAAACAGATGTTGTGCAATTGTGAATGGGAACACTGTGATGGGGAAGAAGAGGAAGAGCTTAAAAAGCATCCTGAGAATGCTGGGTGTTCCATCTGGCAGCAAAAGAAAAGAGCAGGCATGGTTACAATGATCGAGTTTGTCCCAGTTCCAGTCAACTCATGATATATGAGGAAGACAGGCAGAGGGTTTCCCACTGTGTCCTAGAAGCAGCTTAGAGCAAGATTCCACATGGCACCAGCACCCACAACAGGAAATGAAGAAGTAGGCCAAGTTCAGTCATGGACACCTTTACTGCTGGGTAATCAGTTTAAAAACTGATGTCCCAAGGTAAGGAAATATCAGCAACTGAAGAGACTTGCTCCTGTTTGAACATCTGAACACCAGCTCATTGCTTATGAATTCTGCCTGAGCAGCGGCAGCTGCACCAGGATGCTCCT
Source organism: Chloroceryle amazona (assembly GCA_027560015.1). Taxonomy (NCBI): domain Eukaryota; kingdom Metazoa; phylum Chordata; class Aves; order Coraciiformes; family Cerylidae; genus Chloroceryle; species Chloroceryle amazona. The sequence continues at coordinate 9,968 of JANHFX010001692.1, read as the reverse complement.
CTGTGCATCGCTGCAGAGACAACTACATGAGCTCTTTGCAGTTGGTGAGTACTCAAGTAAAACATCAAGAAGCACAATATTAAGATGCTCTGACCATCACTGATGTCTTTTGCAGAGGTTTTCTGTATTTATTTCCTTTGTTTCGTTAGCACAGCATTTTCCTTTTTCAGTTTACTCTAATTGTTAGGTATCTTCACAAACTAAGTCAAGATTCAACCGCAAATGATCAGAGGAGATCTGCAGTTTGAATACTAAAAACAGACTTACCAAACAGAGGTTTTTTTTTTTACCAGTCTATTTGAATGTTAGCCATTCTGGATGATGGTAACATTTTTGTAGAGTATATACATTTTGGTTCTTACCAAAACCTGTAGTTTTACAAATGGCTATTCCATTTATATGTTTTGTAAACAGACATATATTTTTTTAAGTTATGTGTATATGGATGGGGACATTTGTATCACTGCAGGTTTTACAGAAGCAACATGCTTTGTGTTTAACCTCTGAGAGTACTTAAAGCAATACAGGTCATGTTAATTAATATTTATCACCATCCTGCAAACATTGGGCTGTGATGAGTAAACTCCCTTCACTTACAACCATGCAGAGGCAATATCCCCAGCCATTAATCAGGACAGCTTTTACAGTGATTTAAGATTTCCTGCAAGCAAGAATTTAATGGCTACAGGGAAACAAATCAGTAGTGTGTCAGCGCCGGGCCTGCCAAGCACCACTCGGCTTTCATACATCAAATAGTTTAATGAAAGCTGCCTCCCTGGTCAAACTGCAGAGTGCTCTGTACCTCAACCAAACAGCAACTAGATCTAGCTTTATTCTTACTGCCTGATTTATTTCAGGAAAAAAAAAAAAATCAATACCTTCCAAGTAAGAAACTCTAGTGCCAGTAAGCAATCTCATGCTAGGTACCTTCTAAAAATGATTTTCAAGAAGCCCCATGATACTTAAACTTTACCACTATTAAGAGAGAGGATCAGATTAGCTGCACCATCAGAAAGCAAGGAGGAAAAAAAAAGACTCACATAAAATGAGTACATAAAATACTGAAAGACCAAAGGTCCCACTTTTGGCTGAGGATATACGTACCAACTTCTTGAATTAATGCAAATTACAGAAAATATTTACTGATGGAACTAATAAGCCTATTTCTCAGCATCAATTAGGCCTACAGGAGTTTGACAGGAATAGCTGAGTAGTTAGAAACAATACAGATATGTGCTTTTAAGGTAAACGTATTAGCCCTTAGAAGAACCCAAAACAGAAGCAGAATTAGGATTAAGATGCTTTAGCAGCTGAATAGGTTGTCAACCAGACAGAAGTAATTTTACATTTCCATATAATATACAGGTTATTTATTTATGTTTTATATATTTTTAAAAATCCCTATTTTGCCTTCAAATGCAAATCTTAGTGTAAAAACAGTTTTAAGAAAACAGTAATCAAATACATATTGAAGCCATGTAAAATTCCCCAGGGAACAGCAGAAAATAGTAAGAGCTCCATTAGGAGCTAAACAACCAGTAAAATCAAAGAGGGATTAATGGACCAACCTTTTTAACACTACATAGTTACACTGCCAACACACAGAGCATGATTAAAGCCTTTCAGAGGGGAGAAACCAAAAGCACCCAAACCAACTTCTAGCAAACTCCCAGGTAATTTCTCCGAAGAGAGACCACAATTGTCATCAGGGGAGCGACAATTTGAACTCTAACAAAGAATGAATATCTCAGGCTATTTAAACACAGACAGTGTCATTGTGTAGCAACCTCCACTTTAAGAGAACACAGGCTCCCTTTGGGAGGGGATCACACCTACTTTCATACCTAGAAAGGAGTGCCCTACTCTAGGGCAACAACAGCAAGTACACGTCATTCCAGAGCTTTTAGATTCTTTAGCAAGTTAAACCAAAATGAGTTTAGCAGCCTGGAAAAGATTCCCAAATTAGAGAGCCAGGTGGCAGAGATGCAAATATTTAAACCAGCTCTGATTTAGAGATGCCTTATTTTTTATTGTCCAAGCAAAGAAAGATTATCAGCTGGTTCACCCTTCCAGTTCAATTCCTATGACCTCTGAGTCTCATGTGCAACAATACAGGAAAAAGTGAACTCTCACCTTTCTTCTCTCTGGCAATTTGTCGCACTCCTTCTCTGAACTCAGAAAGAACTTGTAGGTATGGCATCACTGTAGATTCAATCTGCAGAATAATTATTTTTACAGTTAGCTTATCAACATTTAGATATAAAACATGTCCTCACCCACTTCAAATTTATGTGCTGTTGGATGGAACTTGACCCTCGGGGAAGATGCACAGCAATAACAACTGTCATTACTCTATTCATATCAAAGGACGGATGATAATTTGCATTAGCTGTCAATCTTTTAGTGCAGATATAAATCAATTTGTGAAGTTCTTCCTCTCCCCATTCCTTTTTCATTTCATTTCAGTTACAAGTACATCAGTTCCACAGAGTTATGCTACAGTCCGGCTAACTCTAACACAGTACAGGGATTAAAAACAGCACCAATATGAATTTGCCCCTTCAAGTTCTCTGTTGTCTTACTTAGGTCCAACTGCTTGACAGACATAACAGGGGAAACTGATCTTAGGACTTATTTTCATTAGAACATAGATCTGTTCCTCAGACATTAGCTTCTGCTAATTGTGTTCATCTCCTATACAGTGCAGCTGTCTGTATTTGTCATACAACTCTCTCCCCCCTCAAAAAGTGGGGAGAGATTACTGTTGAATTATTTCAGGTGTAAGTAAATGCTGGTCAAGAAAGCTCAAAGAAAAAGTCCTGAGATTCCTCCTCTCAGTGGCACAACGAAGAGCAACAGCAAGCAGCTACTGAACAGCGGTGAACAATTACAAGAACAACTACAGGCCAGCACTGTCTGCCAACACTTCACTGGAATCCCAAGAGGAGAAGCCAGGCACCCAGGGGACTGCTTAAATTAAAAGTTTCATTACTTTGGAGAGTGCTGGGAAGAGAAAAAAATGCCCACTTTTGTTTCCTCTGAAGTTTCCACGTGTCCTTCTCATCTGTTAAATTGCCACGACAAATCTCTGTGCAATTAACAGGCAAGACAATCTGTTGTACTCTAAGTGTCCATATAAAAGGAGCTGAGGAGCTCCGTTAAACCTTTTCATAAATGTAAATTCTAGGCAATCAGTTTCACAACTGGAACCCTTGCTGACAAGTCTGGCAGAAGGAACAGGCTCTGGAAAGTGAGCAACAGCCACATCTCCACTACTCCCTACACTGAAAGTAGCTCACCGTGCAAGTGAAGTGGTGTCAGGAAACCATCATGCACTGTCACTACTTTTTCATTTACAGATGAAGATCTTTATTTCCAGCATAACTAACTCGAGAGCAATGCTTAATTCATTTGGAAAATGAGACTATGGAACCTGAGCTTTTCTGACTTCAATTCCCCTTTCAAGTAAATTACTGAACCATGGTAATCAAGGTAGTTGTTCTTTCAGAGCTTTTAAAGAGGATTATGCCTTTTTTTTTGAGATAATGACTCTGTTGGTGCCTTCATGTCCAATTTAGACAAAGAAACAATAGGCCTGATCCACAGTCTTCTGTAATTAATGAAAAGTTTTCCAACCTTGAATGTTCACCCAGTAATTTTTGCTAAGAAAAATAACTATCTGCAAGGAAGATTGAAAGAGGGCCTAATATTTCATGACACAGCCAAAACATTTGTGATCTTATGCATGTTTATATTACAATGCTTAAAACCAGTAATGTCTGAGGTGATAAAAACAGAAGTTTCTTGTAACAGGATTCTTTCTGCACAAGATCCTTATGACTTTACCACCCTTGGCAACATTACTTCAAAGGAGTGAAAGGGCTTAGTTTCTTGTTTCAAGTTATTGCCAATCCTTCCACAAAGCTTATTTGTTGTAAACGCTGCCTGAATGAAGTGCTAAATAAAAATTTAGTTTTCACTTCCCTAAAAAGGTAAATGTTAAGTTGCTGCCTTTCTTCTGAAATTAAAAACAATGCTGCATGAAACTAAAATTCACTATTGCTGGGTTTTGGAATAGAATACTGAGCACCTTCCTTACTATCCTTGTTATGTCTTTACTGGAGATGTCCACAGCATAGTAATGTAGAGTATTTGCATGGGCAATTATCGGATGAGTGTTCATTCACAATCTTCAACCACAAGCAAGCTGTCCTCTTCTGATGAAAAAAAAGTTTTGCTTTTTTGTTACACCACAAATGCTTTAATTATTCCTTCTAAGGATGAGCAGAGAAGCAGAAAAACATATAGTCATGCCTTTGAGTAAGGAAAAATACTTGAAAAACAGCACTGATTTGTCCGTGCCACATTTTTACATGAATAAAGGTGACAGCTTTCATATGGAGTTATTTCTCCTGCCTGCACCATGAAACACTACTGTTATTACAAGATTCAGCAGCACTTTTCTCAGGTATCTCCCAAGTATTTCCAGAAAAATTCCGCCTTACAGTGGAACTGCTGCATGACCAAAGCAGAAGAGCCTTCAAAAGCCAGATAAAAACTGTGGCTACAAATGAGATCAGAAAAAGAGATTAAAATGTGAATAAAACTCCAGCTGCCTCCAGGCTGGTTTTTGGTGTACCACAAGGAAGTTTAATCAGTATAATTATATTTTTTAAACTACTTAACATATAAACACTTGTAATGAGTCTTTAGAAGGACTGTAGTTAACATGTGGTTTCTTAAACAGACTCATCATTCAGAAGACAAGATAATTCTTTTTCTGGTTGCTATACAATTTGTCTGTCATTAAGTCAAACAAACCTATAAAAAAAACCCAACTCTCATAAAAGAAAAATCCTACTTCCTAAGCCAATTAATTACTTCAGAGTCAGACATGGAAAAAATGTAATTTGGCTACATATCAGCAATGTAATAACTTTAATCTAACCTGAGCTTTCAAAGGACACAGAGTAAATTTGTGTAGTATACTTTGTCCTTCACTTACATTTATGTTTTGACTATTCCCTCCAACAGGAAAACCAATTGCGTCATCACTTTCTATGGCACCAAAAATCTGGTCAAGGGAAAAAAAAAAAAAAAAGAAAAAAGAAAAAAGATTGTATACATCAAGTCATAGGTATGTGAAAACTAAGCAAAAAATCACATGTACTAGAGTTTTGAAGCCACTTAGTTCTCACTAACCCACAATTCACTGCTCTAATAAGAGGAAATTATGGTTTTTAGTGGATACAGCATGCTAAGCATTGGCTTTCCAGTTTAACTGGATTTGACATGCTGACTTTGTAATTTTTCTACTATCTAATTTTCCTTGCACGTATGAGGGGCTCTCAACTATTCAGCAAAACATTAGCTGAAATTATAACATAACATAAAGGACTCCAAATTTTTCCTGCTGCAGCACACACTGCGAGTTGGGGTTGTTTTGGTTGGTTGGGGGGGGTGGGGGTGGGATGTGGAAGATCTCTAGTTTCCTAGAAGGCTTAAACAAAAGACTGTACAGATCCCTACATCCTTGAAAAATACAACATTTATAATTGCACAGTGCAATAGCAACGTTCCTACTTGCTATGACATACCTTTAGCATTTGAGTGAGATAGGAACTGATGTTTTCTAAAAGAAGTCTGTTTGGCATTTGTCTGGAAGATTTCTTTGCAGCAATATAGGAGTTACTCTGACTGACTAAGGAACGCATTTCTTCTAAGACAGAGCGAGTGTCAATATTGTCACACAGTGCTTCATGAATTGCTGCCTTCTTGTCGTAAAAACTAAGAAGAAAAAAATTTTTTTTACTATTGATTGCAAAAGTATCTGCAACCGACTCTGAAGAATCTCTGTTAGAAGAGTAAGGGGACCTAAGAGTTAAATAATCCTGTGTTGATCATAGTTCATTTTTGAAGGAAAAACAAATGAGCGAGAAAAAAGCATTATCAGGATGCTGCTGTTGTGCTGCTATAGACGAAGGCAGGCAGGATCATCTAATTGGCAACAACTATCCAAACAAGCTACATCAAATAATTTTCAGCAACTGACCTTTTCCTACCATTTTTAAAGCAGTATAAATTTAAATTGCTTATTTATCATCTTCTTGTGCTTACTTTTTTTTTTTTTTAAACACAGAATTACTCTCCTGTCCCTACATACCAGCCAAGTATTCTGGATAGTGTCCTTCCAGGTAGGAGCACCAATTTACAAGTTAACTTACCACAAAGTGGAGCATTATGAAGCTGCAACAAGCAGATACAAAGAACAAATTCATGCAAACCCTTGTACTGTTCATGAATAGGCATAATAAGCAACACAGTATATTAAGTACCATTTCATCACACAAGGGATACTACTGTTTAAAACATTCATTTTCCAGAGAAATGAAAATGAGAAGTGATAGAGAAATAAGACAAAACCAAATATCCATGAAGCATATCTTCCGTTCCTCCAATTTCTTTGTCCCTTCCTTTCAACCTCTATTACTTACTAACTTCCTTTGTTTTTTTTTAATATATATAGTTTTTAAAGAGTTATCTGTAACAACCTCAAGTTGATGATGAAATTTTCAGAGGACAACACTAAACAGAAGCATCTGCACTTGGTTTTTCAATAGTTAACATCTCTGACCACAGCAGTGAATTGAAGTAGGAACAATTTTGGTACTACAATACAAGATGAAGCTATTTTAAATTTCACACATAAAAGAAGTAATATAGGAAGCTGTTTGCATTACCAACGATAAGGATAGTTTTGTTATCAAAGTGAAAGACTGCAAAATTGCTATCTCTGTCTCTCAACAGCACATTTTCAAACGTTGGCACTCTGCCCTTTTGTGCTTTTAGTCAGGTCATTTAAATTCTGTTTGTCGCAGCTTGCTGAGATACTATTTGCTGAAATCTCTTTTTCCAGTTGGAACCACTGTGAATTACTGGTCACTTCTCAGACAGGACAGCATTTTATGTAGTGAAGAAAGTAACAGCTAACAAAAGAGTTCTCTCTCCCTTCACAAACAGGGTGATGAGCCCTTACGGTGTACCTAACATGAATGAAATGGAAATTAACAACTTCATCTGTATTTCATTAAACTCTTGCAAGATTAAATTCACTATAGAGGGGGTACTCAGTGGAAATGCTACAGACATAAATATCTCTGTACATAGCAAGTGATTTTGGAAAGGAAAAAAATTTAAAAATAAACACGTAGTTACACAATGGCTATTCACAGAGCAGTAGGAATGCTCCACTCACTTTTTGTTGAGCTCTGCTTCCTGATTTTCCCATTTCTGAAACCGGCCTGTAACATCAGTGGGAGCTCGAAGAACATCCTTCACATTTAAAAAGAACTCCTATAAAAGAAGAATACAGCTAAAAATCAGTTTAAATTAGACACAACCAATATTTACTACAAAAAGGCTTTGTTTTTTAATCCTGAAGTTTATGTTTTCAACACTGTTTCAGCCAGGATCTACTGAACGTCTGTCAAAACAAGGAAACCCACACATTTTGCATAACTCTAACTCACAGCTGGACTGTAATTCAGTCAGCTCTTGGCTCTGCCACTGCATGATACTGTAACAACAAACTGCCCAAGTACAGTATCATTTTGAAGAGTTTAGGCAAGAGTTCTTATGGCAGATGTTGAATCACGTTGCTTGCAATGGAAGCTGAAGAATGAAAGTGCCCTCATAGCGAGGTCCTATTTCACGTGGGCATCAGGCTCGGTGAAAAGTCATTTTCACTCATTCTGTGGCCAAACCCAAGCATTTTACATAAAAAGCAGAAGAGCTTCTGCTGGAGAGACCAAGATCTTAAAATGCTGGACAGCCTCCTTGTAGGAAGTGTGGGTTTAAACCATGGCTCCAAACTGAACAGGGAAAGGAGCTGTCTCTGCCCCCTCACATATGCCCACAAGGCACAGAGGCAAGTGTTCTGGGTATGTGGTGACGAGACAAGGTAGGAATGATACACCCTTTTCCCTCTAGCTATATTTGTGTAAAGTCTGATCTGGTAGACATGTTATGAATCTGTTGGACTGAGTTCTATAAGGAAGCTGAACTGAGAAATTATTCTCATGTGTAACTGCCAAGCTGTCAAACCTTGGAGAGAGCACCCAGCTGCAGAGAAATGTAGCTGTCTGTGGAATTCACACGACTTGAATGTTCAACAGCAGCTAAACAAATACCATGGCATCCCACCTGATGAATTCAAAAGCTTAACACAAAGCTTAGAGAGCTGGAGGAGGAACAGAAAGCTTACTTACATTCATAAACTTCTCATACTGAATAGCTGACTCCATGGTATTATTTGAATAATCCAGTGTATCCTTCCAAGAGTGCATGAGGAAAGCCAACCGTAACTGTCGTGCTAACAGGAGTTTCAAAACAAACAAGAAAAATAATTATTATCTAAAGCATTTCATGGCCTCCAATACTGCAATGGCTAAGAACATGATTTTTAATATCTTACTATCAATACATCTACCAATAAAGCAAGAACCCTATTATCCATTGGAATAATAGTGGCAAGGAAGCTGCTCTAGAGGTAGTGAAGAGGAAAGGCCCCTGAAGTTAGCTGTTTCTGGAAACTCTGTTATGTGCCTGAATAACAAAATTACCACAGTCACCACCCAAAGTACATGAAAACCATTCAAATCTTGCAGTAATTCTTACCTGTATGTTTCTTCAGTGCATCTTTTATGGTAATGAAATTCTTCAAAGACTTGGACATTTTACAGCCAGCAATTGTTAAGTGGCCAGTATGAAGAAAGTACCGAACCCAGTGATCATTTTCAAAGTATGCCTGCAGCAAAAACAAAAACCCCAAAGACCCAACACTTGTTTATGTACATATCATGAAGTAGGATAATTTAAGAATAAAATACTGAGAACAAAACATTAGACTTATACAAAGCACAGTTTTATATTTTTAATTGATGTATTTGTGTAAGTTGCAGGCAAAGCAAAGCATGTTGCTTTTTCACTGCAGAAACTGAAGGGCAGTTGATCCAATTCACCTCAGATTGTGCCAGTTCATTGTCATGGTGGGGAAATCGGAGATCAAACCCTCCTCCATGAATATCCATAGACTCTCCTAGGATGCATCCAGCCATTGCAGAACACTCAATGTGCCAACCTGGACGCCCCTGTTAAGAAAAAGAGATTACTTAGCTACTAGCTAACTGTCTTCCTCTCTTGCCTATGTAGCATTCCTTCATTAGTCTGCCCCTAAGCAGTTACACACCCAAGGAAGTGAGCTACAGTGTTACCAAGAAAAAAAAGATTTCCAGCTTCATGGAAGTACACTGTTGTATTTAAAGATTAAACATGGCATATACATCTGGGGTGCTTTGATTATCCTGCTTATTATTCTTTTTAAAATTACAGTAACATTTTTGGTCACAAGGAAAAAAAGGATATAGAAATTGCTGCAGATAAAGCCTGTAGGTAAAGAGAGGACAAATGACCAGTAACACCCACCCTGAGCCTGCATGCAGACTTCTGTTTAAAAAGTATCAGATTGACTGATACACGTTCTAAATTATTAAATGAATGTAGCAACAGAATCTCTGACTGAATACAAGATCGCCATAATTCACACATTGTGGATCCGAGGGGAGGCAAAGTATTTGCATATAATGCTATTTCATAAGGTGCAAAAGGTCTAAATCCTGATTATAATGTCCTCACCTTTCCCCATGGAGAGTCCCACGAGGGCTCTCCTGGCTTGGAGGATTTCCACAAAGCAAAATCATTTGGAGAATGCTTCTCACTCAAGCGATCAGCTGAGATGCTCAGGTCACCTTTCAAAAGAGAAAATGTAAATATATACATTTTATTTAAACACCAGCATTATTGATATGAGGTACAGATAAAGCTATGAGGGTTGAAGGAGAGAAGGAGAGAAGGAGAGAAGGAGAGAAGGAGAGAAGGAGAGAAGGAGAGAAGGAGAGAAGGAGAGAAGG
>JANHFX010001691.1:0-24792 GCA_027560015.1 Chloroceryle amazona | reverse complement strand
GCTGAATTAACTCAGGAAGTCTCCTGCTAATATCCCTCACCCTGGCCCCAGGAAGGCAGCATACTTCTCTCTGGGATAGGTCTGGGCGACATATAGGGCCCTCAGTTCCCCTCAGAAGGGAGTCACCGACTCCCTCAACCGACTTTTCTCAACAGACAGTGTGAAGATGTGAAAGACGTGAGATGTGTTCACTGTATGTTCCTTTTAAATACTTGACTAAAGAGCTTTTGTCATTTCCATAACCACTGTGCTGAGGCATCCCATGGATTTTTATATTCCTCTGAGGGTGTTAAATTAGCAGGAATTGTCTTAAGGAATGGTCAGAGTGTTTCATAGCACCATTGCAGCATGGATATGTACATTCTGTTTATTACACGATACTGAAAATTGCCTTAGCTGGAGGAAGTGTCCTCATGGTAAGATTTACATGGTGAGGGCAAGGAAGCCCTACAGGAGACGTGCTGTTCTGGTCCATACATCATCTGTATATAACCATTTCCTAGACTGTAAAGGGAAAATAATGTCTTGATAATGGAATGAAGCAGTTGAAATCAAAAGTCTTTCTGCTTTTAAGGGTTTTTTTTTCAGTTTTGGAAATGTAGCTGCTGTTTTACTGTGATAACATAGAAGAAACAGTTCTTTAATCACTAACTTTTAATGGAGTTCTCGATTCCCTTTAATGCAAAGGCATCCAGTTAGTATCAGAAATTTCAGAAGATGAGTTGAAGGCTGCATCTGGCCCCATACCTGAGCTTCCTGAGGGAATTACTGTAGTGTATACTATCCCCAGCAAGGTAATGTATTGATTCTTTATGAATTTCTGAAATACATGTAGATCAAATTGGTAATCCTGGCCCATTCAGATAGGAATTAATGTATTCAGGGGGTAGGGGAAGGAAAACCAGTGTGAATTTCTCAGTTAGTATTTTGGTGACTAACTGTTGTATTTATCTTGCAAAAGGTTTATATGGTCAAAGAGCAGTTAGTATACCCTGGGAACAGAAAATCTCTGTATTGGGGCCAGGACATTCTCACTCCTTGACAGAGTAGTTGATAATTTAGGTTTATAATCCCTTAGGCCTAAATGTGCAATCGAGGGCTTGGTTCTTGGAAAGGGGTGTGTTTCAGCAGAATAAAGGGGAGGGAGGGGAAATTGTTTCCTATTGTTGTTGCCAACTTTTTTTTTCCAATAGGAAGATAATTTGCTGACTGAGGAAACGGTGGCAGAATCTGAAGAAAGCCTAGAAGAACTCATGGCCAAAATGAGAAACATGTAGCAAAACAAACATGAAGTACAACTTTGGGGAGTTTTGCTCAACACTGGATTTTGAGAAGACTTTTTTTTTTTATTATTCACCTCCACAGAAGCTTATTTTACATTTCTGATGAAGTGGAACTGTTACAGGGGCAGGAAGGAACCAGCTTCACTACTGTCTTTATATTCTGTTGTCGGTTTGCATCTGCAAGATGGGGATTTGTGCTGCTGTACATTGTAATTTCTCAGCATCGCTAGTGCCCAGGCACACTGGAGAAAATGAAAGAAGGTGGATAAACTAATAAATGCAAGCACAGCACATTACATGCAATATCATGTGATGAGAACAGGACAAAGATTAGGATGAATGATAGATGGAGGGGACCAAGTAGGCCAAGGGTAAATGATGGTGCCTCGTCCATATTGCTGCTCATGATTCCCCAGGCACTGGTACCTGTCCTTGTTCACTGGTGTCTGAACTCTTGGCATGGATCATACTGCAGCTGGGTTTTTTTGAGTTAACAGAATATTTTAGTCTTTTCATTAACCTGAAATATTTCCAAGATGGATTTTTTTTAAAACTTCCTTAGATTTATCAATGTTTTACTGCTGCTTGTTCTTCAGTGTTTTGTATGTGATGATGCTTTGAGTAAGCTGCAACAAGGCAAAGTCTTGTGTTAGTAGATAATTAGACTAGCAGAATGGGTATCAGCTTGACAGCTTCAGCTGGAAGATGCTTTTCCTGACAAAATCTGTAAGAATTGCCATCAACAGGAGATTTTGGTTATCTATTTGAAAATCTAAATATTACACTTTTGTTGATTATTCAAAGGTTAGCTATTATTTTGGTCCATCATCTGGACTGTATTAAGGATTATATTTAATGTGAGTTCACATAGAAAACCTGCTAAAATTAGATGCTCTCAATTGGTTTATTATTGCAACTATCTTCAGTGGAGTATCTGAGCTATTTTATTTGTCCTGTACATAATGTCAGTGCAGTCATAGTGCCTTTTAAATTATCACTAACCTGCAGAACTGGAACTACCAGTTTCAAATATTTTTAACTGCCACGGGTGTCTGATCCAGAGCTTGATCATTATTTAGATTTGGCTTAGCACAAAGTAAATTTCAGCCTTTGCGAGATAATACCAGTATTTCCAATTTGGGCTGTTCAAAAGCCCTTTCCACAGCAAGCTGCAGCCAGCACAGACCAGTAAGTAACAGCAGCAGTGCTCAGCTGACACGCAAAAGGAGTGGTATTCCGGAGGTGCTTCTGTTCCTTAGTGCAGCTGAATGAACACTGAAGTTAAAAAATGTTTAGTTTTCTAAGTAACGATTACAAACTTAAAATCTGTTTCCTCCAGAGCTGACACTAGATTATATTAAATACATAAAAATCAGATCTGAAGTAACTGAGGGAGGGTTTGGGTGTGATGCATTACACTGTAAAATGGAAGAGGTATTTTTCTATTGAGTTTTGGAGAACCCAGATTTTATAAACTGCAGAGGGACGGGAAACAATAACACGATCATTAGGAATGTATAGACTTGAATCTGTGTCACTAAGCCTACGTTAGCTTGACCCAAGTATCAATTTAAGTGTTAATCCCATTTCTTTGTGACTTCACCTTTCTGTTGGGAACAGTAAAAGTGAAGCCCCCACCTGGTTCTGGAGATCCTGAGACACATGGTTTGAGCTTAGTTCATCTTGGCTCTGAAGGACGGGTCTGATGTGACTGCTGTCACAGGACTGACACGAGGCAACTGTTGGCCATTTTACTTCATGTACAGTTTTGTGAGCAAATTAATTCGCTTTTATATGCCCACATAGGTGCAAAATGGTTCTCATGCTACTTTCTGACTTTCAACTTGTATACGCAAAAAGAATTGGAAATAATTAGAAGAACATTACGGTGAATGCATGTGGCAATGGTTAAAATTCTTCAAAAATAAACAGCATCAAAAAATGCAGCTCTAAGGATTTATTTTATTTTTTATTAAATACTCATTTACAAGTCTAAGTCGACTATAAAACCTAATGGGAAATTCCTGACTTTGTTTGTTACACACTAACAAGTCAAAGCCTATTGCAGCAGTGTAGTCCAGCTTTGTTTATTTGGCAAACTTAGAAAATAAGCTTTCAGTTTTTACAGACTGAGAATGGTACAGAATGATATTCCGACCCTACAATTACATCTCCATTGAAACTGGTGCCACTGGTTTGAGGTGGAGTTCTCCTACCTAGAAGAATTATTTAGCCTACACCAGATAAATTATGTTGTGGTGTTTAGTTGTTTTTTTTTTAATGTCCATAAGTTAAAACTACAAATAGATGAACAAGTGCCTTCAAAGCGCTGTGACTGCAGCTGCAGATCTATGCACCAAATGAGAACAGACTCCAAATTGACTCTTCCAGATGACTGGGGTATTAAGAAATACAGCAAGCAGGTAGATTTGATTAGCTTTTTTTTTTTTTGATGGCAAACTATTTTACATCACTAGGTTTTTCCAGCTAGTACAAATGTTCTCATATTTTAAGCGATTCAATGACAGTAACTAGTGAAAGCATTGTTAAAGACTAACAGAGATAATCATTCTGATTCCTCACTTAAAATATATGTTACTGAACATGGATGAATCTGATCCCTGTGTTAGCTGTAGATGTACACGTTTGTGCACATGTACCTCCAATGTGAGTTTACTTAAAGCTGTCATCACCCTACAGGTAAAACTTTGGGTGGAAGGGTATTTTGACTTTTTGAAAATGACTGTCTCTTTAGAAACAGCTTAATGAAACAAAACCAAACCCTCTAAGCCAGGCTCTTATATTACAACACTGAAATAAGGACTACCTATAGATTATATACAACTGGTTCAATTTAACTTATCATCGTGGCAAGAGGTGTCAAATTGATGTGTTTTGGCATTAGCTATAGCTTGAGCTAATAACACGCATATCTATGTACAGTGTAAGCAGCTTACTTCGTACCAGACCTCTGCCAAGTTAACAGGGAAGGGTTTTAAGCTTAAACATTTGTTTCCCTGTCATTCATGAAGACAGGTGTCAGTCCCAAAATAGTGCACTATCCTAAGAAAAATAGATTTTTAAAAATAATTTTATGTCTGCTTTAAAATAGCCCCAGTCTGCCTTTCTGGGCGCTGGTCTGTATCACCTCTGTCCGTGCTCCAGGAAAACATTTGGTGAGAATGCACTTTTTAAGCTGAATGTATCTCCACTCGATGAGTGTCGAGAAGTTGCTTTTCCACCTATCAGCAGAGTCTCTGCTTCTTTTATTTCCATAGCTCTCTTGTAGAGTTCAGCTGCCTTTGCAAAGTCTCCTCCTTCATAGCTTTGGAGAAGAGTGAAAACAAAGTTGAAGCCAATAAAACAAGTCTCTCAATTAATTTAATTTCAACTGAAATGCACACAATGGTATCAACAAAGTATTCTTAGGGCTCTCTACTTTCCTAAGAAATACACGAATCCAGGATGTTTTGTTTCATGCAGTGCTTTGTATAGTAATTGGCTTTTACAGGGCTAAAGCAGATAATCTTACCTTAGCACTGCCAAGTTTTTCAGTGTTTCCCCCACACGAGGATGCATGTGACCAAAGCTGTCCTCATAAATCTTTAATGCACGTTCATAAAGAGGTAAGGCTTCAATCTGCTTCTTCTGTGGGGAGCACAAAGTTGTTTTTCACAGACATACATTTGCTCTTCTTTTTTCCAACAGCATCTCAACGCATCCCAGATGCAGTCATGCATATTTAACCAGAAAGGTGTTCTGAGTTCTCAATACTGTTGACAGATGAGGATGAGAACTGACACTGGCAAAGCAAGTGTCTTGCACTTGCAAATGCAGTCCCCACTAATATTGTAGTAATTAGGGTCTGGACTTCCTAGGCAGCTTAGAAAATCTCCATTCTGGAAGTTTTTGAGTTACCAGGTGCTCTGATTTTACCTGAGGCAGCTTTAATCTCTGTTCAAAACCAGATACACAGACTGCAGAAATACAGAAACCTAGAAACCATCTA
This sequence comes from Chloroceryle amazona, assembly GCA_027560015.1. Taxonomy (NCBI): domain Eukaryota; kingdom Metazoa; phylum Chordata; class Aves; order Coraciiformes; family Cerylidae; genus Chloroceryle; species Chloroceryle amazona. Next base: position 19,500 of record JANHFX010001691.1, on the reverse strand, counting down.
CAGCTTGTTCCTATTGATGCTAAGTAAGGAATTTAGTAAGTTGAGAGCATCTCTTGAATCTCCTATTAGTTGAGATTACTACAAAATATAATGTAGGTATGAATCATTAAAAAACTCCCAAAATAGGAATAATAAACCTCTAAGACATGAAAAACTTACCATCTGACAGTAAAGGACAGCTAGATTTACCAAAGCAGTTGCTACACTGGGGTGTTTGGGGCCAAATGACTTCTGTCGAATTTCAACCGCCAGCTCATAGAGAGGAACAGCCTTGTCAAGTTTTCCCTAGAAATAACAGAGGGAAAAATGATTCAGTTGTCTTGTGTCAACATGGTAACTCTATGATCTATTTTAAACAAAAACCCTTGGAGAAGATTTAACTGTTTCCAGATTATTCTGGCTTTAACTTTGGTTAATTCATAGTCATATTCTGAACAGATTGTTTATCATTAGTATTTATTAGGACCTGATCTTCCAAAATACTGAGCATATTCAATTCCCAGTTAATGTGTTTCTCAGTTTCTACATCTTTTTCTTTCTTTTTTAATTAACAGTGGAGAACTCCAGTACAGCGGGGAAGAGCTTCCCTCACTGCAGCCAAAACACTTAACTTTTAACTGAACCAGGAATTCCTCAGGGTAGTACTGTGTAGGCAGGACACTGAAGATGGGATTAATAAATAGCTTTTCTTTATGCAAAGTGTGTATTGAAGAACCTACTGGACTTTGTGGAGGGAAAAAAAAAAGGCTGCTTGGCTACATCTTTTATGTGTGTGTGTAGAACAGCAATAGCTGTCAGAATTCCTAGGCCTCCCTCCTTTTGAACTGATGACTGCAACAGTGTAAGGGCCTTACAGTTAAATTATGGGGTGAGAAAATACAAGAAGCTTGTGCTTACCATCTTTTTGTACAGCACTGCCAGGTGCTTCACTGTATAGGCCAAGGAGGGGTGATCTGGAGCCAGTGCTCTCCTCCTGATGTCTAAAGCTTTTTCATATAGCTCCTCTGCCTTCTCGTAGTGCTTCTTCTCATTGTACAAGGCTGCCAGGTTGTTCAGGGACTGGGCACAGTCTGGGTGCTCGGGTCCCAGGACTCGCTCTCTCATTTCCAAGGAGCGCTTCAGGAAAAGCTCTGCTGTCCTACAGAACACATTTGTTCAGCAGCTTTTTAAAACTGGTAATCTGCACGGGCTGAAGTGGCTGTTTGAAACAACAAACTGTACAAACAGTACTCGGTACAAACTCGGCCTTGGTAACTGCACACATACTGACAGTGGGAATGGACTTCCCTTGGAGTCAGCAAACGCCAGCTCCGCAGTTCATTCGTGCAGTGAGGAGCTGTACATCCCAGACCCAGTCCGGCCGTGCAGGTCGTAGTTAATACGAGCTAGTTAATACATTCCCGTGCCAATCTGGTGCCCCCTGTAAAGGACTGAAATGCTAGTCTAGCAGATTTCAGCCAACAGTACACTACCCCAATTCAACCCACATCTTCAGTTACACAAGTAACCTTTCCTTACTCAAAACATTCTACAGACTTCTAGGAAACTCCTCAGAGCAGTTAGGGACCCCCCATGGATAAAGCAGCAGTGGAATGTGAGGCAAAGGTTCAGAATGCACTACACATGTCTCAAGTTATTTTTATAAACATAAAAACTGTTAGCACGTTCATCAGACAGTGAACCTACCACAGGGAGAGAGACTGGAACTGGTTTTACCTTATACCTATGTCATGAGCTAGATTCTCGTAGCAGAATGTGTCTAGAAGTGACTAAGTAGAAAAAATGCTGTGTAATGCCACCATTTGAGCACTTCCCTAACAAAAGGGTGTATTTTATCTCTCTAGAGTAGTGTACAATTATTCCATTACAGATTTGCAGCAGTTCCTCCATCACAAACGATGGGCAATCCCCACGTAATACTGGCAGCACCAATTGTAGCTAGGTTGTTTGTCATGCCGACAGATAGACAGAGTCCATGTGACAGTATTCCCAGGACGTCAGCACTATGGTGAGTATTTGATCCCATGCCTATATTTAATACTAGTTCTCAATTCTTTGTTTCTGTTTAGTTCTATGACAACTCACAGTGGATGTGTCACAATTAACAGAACTTACTCAAGGTTATTCTGCAGGTAATAGAGGACTCCAAGCTCATTGAGGGTTCGAGCATTATCTGGTGTATCCTTGCCCAACGTGAGCTCTTCCAGCTGCAGGGCTCTCTGACGCAGGAGAGCGAAGCCACACTGCAGCAAAGCACAGGGTAATGTCAGCCAATTGCCACTGCTTTTAAAGTGTACAGCTGAAGACAGACAACCAGAAGACTCAGTTTGGTGTCAGAGGAGCACACTAGTTCTACTGAAGTTCTGTTTTCCTGCTAAATGAGACACAGGCATTCTGCTTATTTACAGTCTAGCACTGAATTTCACCAAACATGTTTCCAGGGAATGTAAGTTATCGTGCTGTTGTACAGCTGTTTTCCCTGCACCATACATGCCGATTTACTTAAACTCCCCCATTCAAATAACCAATTCAGATCAAATTCTTACATTTATAAGCTCAAAACTTAAAATCAGGTTAATCTCCTATCCTAAATGCCATGTACAAATACATATAAAATACTACTCAGGCTTCACATGGATCTCTGTAAAACAGGCTGCCAAAATAATGCAAAGTGAATTACAAGTTATAACTGAATTACAGCCACTGTCACACACCTATTGTTGATCTCTGCAGTCTTAATAAAAAATATTTGTGCAGCAGAACTCATTACAAAAATGGAGAAAGACTTCATAATCCAATTTAGTTTATATTTAAGCTCTGTGGAAATAGCAACGTTTCTATGACTTTTAACTGCTTTCATTAGAGCTACAACTGGAGCTCTGGAGTTACCAGCTGAATTCTTATATGGTACTATGTAACAAAGAAACCCATAGCTCAAAAATGGTAAGAGCAACTCTGTAGCTGAAAAACACATAAGGAAAAATAGGAGAAAACTCAGTATGGCACCTCTTATTATTACATCTGGGATTATCCATGGCAGTAAGCACTGTGTTCAATAGTAGTGGTAGAACAAATGCCTCAGTTATTCTGGGGAACCCCTTTTGCCATCGACAGCCGGCTGTGTCAGCAGCAGTTCTGCACCCCCAAAACCTATCAATCAATTTCTTTTCCACCTCTCTCAGTTCCATACCAGCTATACTGATGGAACTGCACTTCCAGCAGAGCTGACAGGGTGGTTACTAAAGCTGCTTGTGGGGCTACTTCACTGCCTCAGCTCTCCATTATCAAAAGCATCTGAGCATCAGATTAGCAAAGCTGCAACATGCCCTGCATTTTTATTAGATATTGCACATTTCCTTACCAGACTGCCTTTCCGCCTTGCTGCTTTCTGGCGTATTTTGAAGGACTTCTTCCTCAGTTGCTCAGCTTGTTCATATCTGAAAACAGTTTTATTTTCAGTGTTACAAAGAATACCAAACAGAGCATCACTGGGTATTCTGGAAAGCTTCCAAGTTACCTGAACGTATAAATCTGAGGAGAATTTAAGAATCTTGAAGAAATGCACTTTTTGTCAAAGATAAAATATCCAAAATGCTTAGACCAGACAGTGCTCCTCTTTTATCTCTAACTTGTTAGAAGATTTTTGGAAAACTAATCACAGAAGTTGGCCCCTCTTGGGTGACCTGGTACAGGAATACAGAAGTGTTGCTCATGGCTGCACTGGATGTTAGGAAGCTCTAAAGAAGAGCTAAAGAAACATTCTGGCCCCAGAAGAAAATCTTTGCTGTTATTTTTGTACCACCTCTACATAAAACTGCTGGTGCAGTTAAGCTTACTTGTTCTGCTTTTGGTACAAGGTTGCAAGTGCATCCAGTTCACGGGCTACACAAGGATGTTCAGCTCCATAAGCGTTTTCAGAGATTTCCAGTGCCTGTTTATACAGCTGTTCAGCATTCCCAAACTTCTTCCACTGGACATAAACTCCTGCCAGCTGGTGGAGGGACTGTGCTACTCTTGGGTGGTCTGGATCCAGCGCGGTCTCTCGGATCTCCAGGGATCGCTGCAGAGGAGCTACAGCCTGTAACAACGAAGCTCACAATATGAGGGCAGCAGACAGCATCCTGTAGGCTATGGTAATTTAACAACTGTAACAGAAAGCACAGGCTGAGCTCCACTTAATTTGCCTCGTTGCTGTTATGACAATCTCTAAACGTACTTACCTGACTGAGAAGACCTAGGTCCTTAAGAAACCGTCCCAGGGTCTCATAAAGATCAGCCAGGCAGATCATACTTTCCTCTCCCTCACAGCTTTTTTCATATTCTTTCAGAGAGTCAAAATATTCAGCTGCCATAGAGCTCTTATCTTTCCCAACCAGCTGCCAGTAACTCAGCAATTCTGCAAAGTGTCCCCTGTTTTAACAAGGAAATAAGAAGCTCATCTTATCTGTGATACCCCTCTCATCAGACTGATGCTAGCTCGGAAGAAACGGGCACATGCATGAATTTTGTCTGTGCACTACAGTGTATACAGAGACAATCCATGGAGATTCACGCTGTTCAACAGCAGTATTTATTCCTTCACCAACCCCCAGGTGTAACAGAATGATTTACATGACAATAGCATTTAGCATTTCAGACTCTACTACTATTTAAGTTCCTTTAATCTGTATCTGTCATTTTCTGATTCATATTGACAAAAAAATTACTGTGAAATGTCTACAATCACCAAAGCAGTGGCCACCTTTGTACCTTTTGTAAAGGTTTTGGGACACAAAGAGATTCAAAAGACATTTGTGTAGCTTCTGCTTATCACCCTGCTGTTGGAAGAGCCAAGGAAGTTCATCTGCGCTTCTCCAAGTCACTCGGTCCCGACTATTGAAAGAAAAGCAAATCAAAATTAAAACTCCAAGAGGCCTAACAGAGCTTGTCAACTTTCACACACTTAACTTTATTACATGCCCACAGTCCTCAACCTTTTCAAGATTAAAAAACAACTTATCAATAATAAACTGCTAAACTGACAGCTAGGGCTTTGCAGTTATTTTGCCCTAATAATTTATGAAACTGAGTCAAAGAAGCTATACAGAGGAAAAAAAAAAAATCTGTGAGGCATAAAGCCTGCAATTTAGCACATCTTGAGGAATTCTGACTTACCTTAGCTGCATGGTGAAATACTCCACTAATTTTTGTCTATAGGCAGAAATAACATTTTCACCTTCTTTCATAAACTCCATTCTCACCATTTCCCAAGCCTGACAGAGAACATAATTGAGAGAAATAGAATGCATTTAACTTGTTTATGGAGTGCTGATGATGCACAGGGCAAGTGCAAAATTTCTCTGCATGTGTTTAGAATTATGAAATTTACCTGGAGGTGCTGGAACTTGAGCAAACCACAGCCATACGTCAGCAAACACATTTTGTGCAGGCTGTGAATAAGCGAGGCTAACACCGCAGAAGACAGTTCAGGATAAAGTTCCATCAGCTCTGACTCGCTCACCCCATTGTGGCTCACACCGATGACACACAGTATCTATGTAAAGCAGATAAATTACTTCATAGACTTGCAGTATTTGCTGCATAGTTACACTGAAATTCCCCCCCCAATACTGTGTATCCCTGTCTATAACTTTATACACCAAGGTTAAAAAAAACAAACAAACCAACCTGCCTAGACAAGCCCTTCCCCTCATCTGTCCCCAAAGAACAGTCCTCAGGGCTACTGGGTTAATACTCTTAATAGATAAAGCACCAAGTGGGATGCTCTGGGACAAACAAATGGCTCCTTAGACTTCCCCCTAAAACACGGGGAAAATAACTCCATCATCACCAGGAACTTCAGGAATATGCTGACGGTCTTATGCTGCCAGCACCGAAGAACTTCAAGCAATTATTGAATATGATGTACTAATAAAATATATGTTCCACAAAACAGGGAAATTCTGCAAAGTCAGGAAGAGGAATCGGAAATCTAGTAAGTGATGCCCTGTATTCATAAGATACCACGTTTTGATTACATTTACTATGTTCAACGTAGTTAATCACTGGGTCAGGGTAGTGACCAGCAAGGAAGTGCTAATTCTATGTCACCCTGTAGTGAAGAAGTTCAGGTTTATTTTCTGAGACAATGACTTAGTTGAAATTTAACACAAAGCAGTGGTGTTTCATGGTTATGCAATAGATATAATTAGGTAACAAAACTGTCACTTCTATACTAATAATACAGTAATCTCAGAATCATACATGTAAAACAACATGAATTTATGTTTATTTTAAACTTAAGAAAAACACTTTGTAGGGAAGACTATACATTACCTGTAGGAATCATGATGCATTCTCTGCTTACCTCTCTCAAAAGACCTTTCTCTTTATCACTCTGCAATGATTCTTGAATTGATCTCAAAACCAGCCTGTAGAGCGACACCGTGTCTTGACATTGGAAACACTCTTGAAGGGTTTCGTCAATGTTTCCTGTATTTCCAACACTAAGCAGAAGGACAAAAAGCACATGGTTTAGTGTATCAGATTTGTCTGAATAAGGTGAGTTGGAACTACTGAAGAGCTCTATCTCAAAAGTGCTCTGAATTCCTACTGGGTTTAAAAGGTGCACAGCACCTAGTGAGATTAAACACAGAAGAGGTGAATTCCTGATGCCATTTCTGTCATATTGTCTGAGTTTTCTACATAACTGCACCATTTTTATTTAAATAAAAGAATGTTGCAGTGTTCTTTCCGCCAGAAGAAGTACAGAATTAGAACACCAGGTCGGATAAAGATAAAACCACACACCATTGTTTCATTTAATGTACTTGCAAACCATGTTTTCAGGAGTAACTAAGCATTCTAGGGCATAAAACAGAAATAAAGAATAACGATCATTTCTCTGGGTGACTGATTTTCAATCCGTGTATCATCTTCTGGGAACCTCTAACCTAAAAAAATGCATCTTTCTCAACAAGATGAAGTCCAAGTTAATAATAGGCCAATGCACTTACTAAGTATTCTCTTGGACAAGAGGGACCATTCATTTTCTCCACAGAAGGAATTGCAGGGCAAAGCACCATATGCAGGATGTTAAACTACAGAGTTGTTGAACTTCCTTTTAGCCTTAAAAATCTATGAGGCAAATTATCTGGTACATCAGTACACACAACAGACCAGAATTAAACTGTTTAATAAAACAGTACCAACATTCTCCAAATACCTGTAAAGAGCATTGAAGCAACTGGCATACACAGAAAGCAGAACAACAGGAAAATAAAAGAGCTGAAAACAGACAGGTAGAACTTAAGAATTCCCTTAGTATGAAAACAGCCATTGTATGTTCTCTGATTTTCCTGCCCATTGCATTCATAGGCAGTGAAGAGGGAAAACTTTGTATAATGCTCCCATTCTTCCTTAACAAGATCCCCAGTATGTTAATGTATTTCAAAATGCTAACAAACCTACCTAGTCATAGAATGGTAGAGGCTGGAAGGGACCTCTGGGGATCATCAAATTCAACCCCCCTGCCAGAGCAGGATAACCCAGAGCAGGCCACACAGGAACAGATCCAGGTGGGTTTGGAAAGTCTCTATAGAAGGAGACTCCACAACCTCCCTGGGCAGCCTGTTCCAGGGCTCCAACACCCTCACAGGAAAGATTTTCTTCATGTAGAGGTGGAATTTCCTGTGTTCAAGTTTGTGACCACTGCCTCTTGTCCTACCACAGGGTACCACTGAAAAGAGACTGGCCCCATCTGCTTGACACCCACCCTTCAGATATTTGTAAACATTAATAAGATCCCCTCTCACGTCTTCTCCAGACTAAACAGTCCCAGGTCTCTCAGCCTTTCCTCCTAAGAGATGTTCCAGATCCTTCATCATCCTTGTAGCTCTCTGTTGGACTCCCTCCAGTAGTTCCCTGTCCCTCCTGAACACCAGAGACCAGGAGACCAGAACTGGACATAATACTCCAGATGTGGTCTCACTAGTGCAGAGTAGAGGGGGAGGAGAACCTCCCTTGACCTGCTAGACATATGCTGCTTTATGCACTCCAGGATACCACTGGCCTTATTGGCCAAAAGGACACATTGCTGTCCCATGGATAACGTATTGTCCACCAGGACTCCAAGATCCTTTTCCATGGATCTGCTTCCCAGCAGGTCTACCCTCAACCTGTATCAGTACATGGTGTTGATCCTCCCCAAGTGTAGGACTCTACACTTATCCTTGTTGAACTTCATTAGATTTGCCTTTAGCTGGCTCTCCAGTCTGTCCAGATCTTGCTGGATGGCAGCACAGCCTCCTGGTGTATCAGCCACTCAAGTGTCTTCTAATCTAGTGATGAATGTTGTAACTTCAAGATCATCTCAACTTACCGAGCAATGTTTTTGCCCAGGAGAGTGACATACAAAGCATTACAAGTTGTGGCGGATCGACAATGTCTCTCAAGCTTCTTCTCCTACAACATTTTAAACAAAATTTGTGAGGCAAGATAAAATGAACCATAGCAATAAAATGTTCACTGTTTGACAAGAAAATAAACTTTCTAGATATGATTCTATCTGTAACATCTGAAGACTATGACATGATGACCAGAGCACAAAATACTGCAGTTTTTCTAGCTATAGGAATACAAAAGTGGCAGTTTAATTTTGAGTTTACAAGAGTCAGGATCTAACCATTACGTCTCTCAAGACAAGGATTACCTTAGACAAGGCAAAGAGGTAAAATACTCTTTCTGCACTCTGCCAGTGATTGTTACAGTATTATTCAACACTAAACTTTCCATTATTCTAAAAGACCATGTTTACAGCAGTTCAGTGCTACTGCGCTGGTTTTGTGTTAATAATTTCTGCTGTTCCATCTGTATTCCAGTGCTATGAGCCACGGGGTAAATACTCAAACTGCACGCTATCTCAGGCTGTAGTATTTAGTTAGCTAAATATAATACTTTCCTTTGGCAGCTAGGCTTCTTTCATCTTCCCACGTTTTCATTAGAAGTTATACTGGAGTATAAGGTACTTCAGAAGAACTGCAACAGACATACCTGCTCTTTAGTCAGTTTAATGTTTGCAGAGCTACATTCTGCACTAATGAGAGATTTGACATCTTTGGAATTCAGCGGATCAAGGTGAAGAGTAGGCCACAACCTTTGGTAAGAGAGAACAAAGTCATATTCAGACCTTATTAATTAAAGAGCACAGAAAAAAAAAAGATAAAAAAAGATATCAAGGTCCCAGAGCTTTTTAAAGATTTATATCAAAGCAGTAATAGAAGCTATTCCCTGCTATGAGGAAATTCTAGTCATTAACTTTTAGCCTTAGCCTGGATCTACAGCACAGTATTGTGGTTCTTGATGTGCATCTGACTGCATTCAAAATACTCTTTCATATAGTCATGTGGATCGATCCATCTGAGTAAAACAATCGGGTTTCCCAACAGCTAAAACTTGTCCTCACTGCAGTTACAACAGAGAAGCTTTCATTGTCCTCCGTGGTGGCAAAACCTTACGCTATGACAGGTCTTGACAAATCTTTGCTCTTCAATGAGTAACTGTAATTAAAACCAGTAACTCTAACCCAGGCTACTCTGAAACACCTCAGGAATGTAGCGTACCTCCAAGCCTGTGGACACGTTTCCACATTCACTGATACAATCACTCTCACGTTCACTGGCAGGGGATCGATCAGCCACTTCATCTGCTTCTCAGCTTGCTTAAAACCAGATTTTGGTTACTTAATACAAATGTCGTTCAAAACAATGCCAAAAGTTCATACATTTCATTTACTGCACAGCTCAGTGAAATAAGTCTTAAATTCTCCAGCGTCCTTAAAAACTGTTCACGATGGTTCTCAGAACAGTACTAAATGATCCGCACGACTGTGTATCAGCAGGACTGTGCACTGAGTAAAGCAGATAGAATAGTACTGTTGAAATGTTCATCGCATAAAGACTAGGCTATTGACATGCCCAGTAAGTCAGCTCACACCCTTCAATCTTTGGATAAATAATGGGACTCGACTGCTCAAAATTAAGATCAATTTAGAAGAGAAAACCAACAACCCAACACAAAATTTATCTATAAAAATTGAAAGACTATTTTAACTCATCTACATTTTTTGAAAAACTATTTTCTATATGTGCTCTTTAGAGCAAAGCAAACATTCATTTTTCTGTTACATAGATACAGCTGAACCTATTACAATAGCCAAGGTTTCCTTTAGACTGACAAATAACACGTTTTGAAAACATACCTGTATTTGGTCAATAGAATCAATAATTATAATAATACTGCCTTGATGACGTGCAGAGAGTTTTTCCAGCCAGCGGGGAAACTCTTCTAGAAGCTTAGCTGGATCCAGAGTCAGAGGTGACACTAACCAAGAGTGTTGCATAAGCTGCAGAATTAAAAACGTATAGAATAAATTCTACCTTAAAAAATCAACTAGGATAGTTGAAAGAAGTCCCATACACATAAAAGGAAAAAACAAACAAACAAACAAACAAACAAACAAAAACAACAAAAAAACAACACATGACTCTCAGGCAATTTTTCTAGAAGTTCACATGGATTTCTTCTAGTATAAGCAGAAAGTTGTCAAATGCAGAACAAAGCATATTTATCAAACTCAGGCTCAACACACGCTTACACAATGGGCAAGGAATCTGTAAACTTAAAGGGCTTGTAAGTTGCACAGGTTAAATAGGCAGACTTCAAAAATACAAGAGAAAATTGCAAGGGGAGCACAACTGAGTTCATTTTTCTAAAGGCTTTAGTCCTGTGAGGTCCTTGGTGCCACCCAGTGAAGGTAAAAGCAAGCTCAGACCCTAGCACAAAAATACTCTTCACTTAGTCCTCACATATCTAACACTCAATTAAAAAAATAAATTAGCATAGGAGAGAGACTAGTCAAGGAATAATATGGTGCCAACTGGTGAATACAGCATTGGGTCTCTAAACACATGGACAGAAGAGGCACCACCTGCCTGTCTGTCCCAGGTTCGTGAAGGATTCCTGGTTCATAAAGGACAGCACTCACACACACAGATAATAAGCAAACCCAATTTTATTCAAGCACTCACACACACAACTAGTAAGCAAAAAACAGTATTATTCAAGCAAACCCAACTAATTACCTACCATCCCCATATCCATACCAACCCCAGGTGGTAGACAAACCACCAAGCAGGAGGAGGGTGCGTAGCACGGTGCTCGGGGAGTCAGTAGGTCCTGATGATTTCTGGATCCAGATGTGCATCAGGTCAACCTTCCAAAAATGAAATCCCCTCTCCCTGCCGCAGCAGGCTACTTACAGCTCTCCTAGCAGGGGCATGGAGACTGCTCCAGCCTATATTTTATAAACCATCAATACAGGTCACTGGAGGTTTAACTGGTAAGGCAAATCTATTAGGAGTATCCCAGAGATACTATTTAATTGATCTGCATTCAACGTACAGGCTCAGATTCCCCCCATTCTATAATGCCTTACATTTGTATTACTCTTAACTGATGTAAAAAAAACCTGCAGAAAATGTTAATGTTTCACACACACACACTGGCGCTCCCGAAGAATCGTGCCATGCAGGGCATGTAATTATGCAGCATACCTTTAAAGTGAGGCGTTTAATTATCAGTGCAGATTCCGAACTGGTAGACATGGGCCTCCCAACAAAGTGATACAGAATTAGAGTGTTTGGGGAATGCTTCTGCTGCAGTTGAATCCTAGGGAGAGAAGCGGTAAAAAAAAAAAAATAAATAAAAGCAGCACTTAACAGACTGTAATTCTGAAAATAGGTCTCAAAATTACCCCATCAATTTTGCCAAAGGAGACAGAGTGTCTGAGCTAGAGGTGTCCTGTGGTTATCTTACAGAATAGGGCAGACAGTTCCTGAGCTAGAACTGAGCTTTTTATGTCAGATTTGCTGGGTTATAAAATGGCTGGCCAGCCAGGCCCAGAGAGTTGCAGTAAACAGAGTTAAATCCAGGTGGTGGCTGGTCACCAATGGTGTCCCCAGGGCTGAGTTTTGGGGCCAGTCTTGTTCAATCTTTTATCAGTGTTCTCGATGAGGGGATTGAATGCTTCCTCAGAAAGTTTGCAACAAGTTTTTCAAGTTTGTTGTAACACCAAATTCAGTGGGACTGTTGATCTGCTCAAGGGCAGGAAGGCTCTTCAGGGGGATCTGGACAGGTTGGATCGACGGGCTGAGGCCAATTGTATGAGGTTTAACAAGGCCAAGTGCTGGGTCCTGCATTTCAGTCACAACAACCCCAGGCAACACTACAGGCTTGAAGAGGAGTGGCTGGAAAGCTGCCTGGTGGAAACAGCCCCTGGGGGTGCTGGTCGACACCTCGCTGAATATGAGCAGTGTGCCCAGGTGTCCAAGAAGGCCAGTGGCATCCTGCTTTGTATCAGAAATAGTGTGGCCAGCAGAAGAAGGGAAGAGATCGTGCCCCTGCACTCGGCACTGGTGAGACCACACCTTGAGTACTGTGTTCAGTTTGAGGCTCCTTGCCACAAGAAGGATACTGAGTTGCTGGAACAAGTCCAGAGAAGGGCAACCAAGCTGGTGAAGGGTCTGCAGAGCAAGTCTTGTGAGAAGAGGCTGAAGAAACTGGGATTGTTTAGTTTGGAGAAAAGGAGGCTGAGGGAAGACCTTATCAATCTCTACAACTACCTGAAAGGAGGTTGTTGTGAGGTGGGTGCCAGCCTCTTCTCTCAAGTAAGTAATGACAGGACTAGAGGAAATGGCCTGAAGTTGGACCAATTAGATACTAGGAAAAATTTCTTTACTGAAGGAGTAGTCAGGAGATGTTAAAAAAACATGTGGATGAGGCACTTCAGAGCATGCTCGAGGGGGGCGGTGAGGTGAGATTTTTGGGTTTTTGTTTTGTTGTGAGTTTTGTATGTTTGCTTTGTATCTTTTTCCTTAAATTGCATTCATCCAAAAAAACCCAAACCAAGCAGAAAACCAAACCAAAACCAAAACCAAAAGAAAACAAACAAACAAACACACACACCCCCCAAAAAAAACCCACACAAAAACCAAAACAACAAAAACCAAGTAGTTTAAACTACCATTTTGACAGAAGGAGAGATTTCCCAGAGCCTGGTCCTCCTGATACAAGCAGAGGTGGAATTGGTGCTGGTGCTGCTACTAGATCATTTAGACGTTCAAAATACTATAAAAAAGAAACAATTATTACAAATATAGATGTCAAGACGGAGCTTGAAAAAAAAGAAGGAAAAAAGACATTCAGAGCCTTTTCGATTGATGACCAAAGTCTAGGAGGACACCCTACATTTGGCACTCTTTTTTCCAGTGCAGGAACAACTGCTGCTTCATCACTGTCATTCAACAACACAGACACTGGTATCTCTCCCAGAAAATAAATGTGCCATCCATATAAGACATATAACTTCTTACAGACTAAGGAGAAATAGCCTCAAGGATGCTCTCTGACACAGCTGCTTCTATAAAAGCACATCTTGCCTAACAGGAGATGGAAATGAGAGATGACTTTCTTTCTATCCACACACATTTCCAATGTACTTACTTTCTCAAATCCCAGCTCACATGTTGAATTAGAGGCCTGCTGAAAAGCTTCCATCTGTTCTTGTTCATCATGTGCATCCCACAACACATCACCAAAAACTACTTCTTCAGGAGCAGTGGACTCTTCCTTGTTAACCAAATCCTTGCCTTCTAGTTCTGTCATTTCACACCCCAATATATCCTAAGTAAATAGAAAATTACATGGAGAAAACTGCAGCTGTAATTCTTAACAGTGCAGGCACATTTGGTGTTTGTCTCAGTTCCACCGTATCTGAGTGCAGCTCTACTAACATCAATATGCTCTCTTCCTTTTAGGCTAGTAAAGAACATAAATAATTGAGAAATTAGAGGAAATCAAGTTAACTCTGAATGCACAGGTCTCAAGACATCAGTTTTAGTCTTCTCACAGTGGAAGCAACTCACCACAAGGAAGGATAAGGAGAGAACAGACTATGAAATCTCTTTCCTTATCCTAGACAGTGGAAAAAATAAAATAGAGGCTATAAGTATTTCCCTTTTCCCTATTATTTCTGCTTCTGTCCATTAAAGAGCTGATCAGTTTTGGTTTTATTTTCCACTTGCAGATTTCTTTGCTTGCCAGATATTAATGATAAAACACAAACAGATTTGTGTTTGAATTATATCTGAGTAGCACATAGTAATCACAGTGAAATCACTTAAGATCATAAAGGGCAGTAGGAACAGGAAGACCTGAACTGCATCATATACTCTACCTGTTTAATTATTTTCTCCACACAATTATAGATTTCATATGCTCCTTCCCCCATACCTCCAATATGATCAATCACCTGAAAAGGGAAATGGCAAAGCATGATGCAGTTTTGAACCCAACTGGGAACAGTATTCAGGGCTTTCAACAAAAACTTTCTGGAACACATTTAAATTCCATTCTGTTGCATTCCTTAGGTAGGATTCACTTTTCCTAAGCTTTTAAAAGTTGGGCATCTAGTTTCAGCTGTTTGTGACAGTTCTCTCTGCAGAGGGAAATAAATGGCAACTGATCTGTTTTCAGATGGGAGGAATCTCTCTGGAGGTAACACTCCTTTCTCTTAGGCGACTACAGAGGGACCAGAGATAAATAACTTTGTTATTTAAATGGCTAAACACAGGTGAGAAATTCTATATTTACAGCACTGGGATTTTTTTTCAGTGAAAATTAAGTGCCTTTTTTTCTATCCTGCTAATGAAAATTTCATCTCATTCATACATTATTAGGTGATCCTGCTCCAGCAGGGGGATTGGACTTGATGATCTTTCAAGGCCCCTTCCATTCCCTAACATTCTGTAATACTGTGAAATTTCAGTTTCATCAGTCTGCTCATATAATGAGCATTCTGAGCAATGAGTGTAATGCAATTTTTGCTAAAATCTGCGACTACTAACACTCAATGGCATTTACAGCAGCAAAATAAGCTTTTTAAAACTCGGCAGTCTTTAAAATGCTGTACCTTTGCTTTGTTCACTTGAGAAATTTTCTCAATTAACTGTTGCACTGAGACTGAGCTGACTCTGTCATCCTCCTTTCTGTGGTAAATTAACCGGGGTTTTTCTTCTGGATTTCTCAAGAAGGCTTCTTCACAGTCCTCCAACAAACAACTAGATTGGAAATCAGCATTCTCGTGCTATATTACACTGCTGTAGTAAACAGTTCAATCAACAAAAGCTCTGAAGATGGGTTTCATAGCAAAATCTAAGTCAAAAGTCATATCTATTTACAACAATGGGAAGCAAGTATTTCAGCAGAGAAATTAAGATAAACTCCAAAGCAAGAAAAAGTTAAGAGATAAATTTATGCTACTTGTACAAAAAATATTAAAATATTAATTTTTATTATTGCTTTGTAAATTAAAAGTTGATCTTCCTGTCATACCATCTTTCATGATGCATTTTAAGAGAATCTGTGGCTACAAGAAAAAGGAAATGATACAAAAGCTGATACCTTCTTTTATCTGTCTGCATTAGCAAGCCTAAAGTTTGAAGGAGCATCACATAAAAGATAGTAGCTTAGGAAATGTACTGACCAAGGCAGCACATACATTTTAATAAGCTATGTGCTCTGCATAAATTAACAGTTTCCATTTGCTTTACAAGTCTGGAAAATACTTACCTTGGCAAAGTTAAATGCAGAAGCAAAATGACTAGTGAACTTTTTTCAATTTCCCACTTCCTTACATCCTTAAGAGGCCTTTCATTTTCTGCTGGAAAATGAATGACTTGAAAGAAGTACCCCATTGTTTCACAGACTCTTTGAAGTTTTGGTGAGTAGTTCTGAAAGCAGATTTGAATAACGGTGCTTTATTATTAAATCTGCACAGCACTAAGGACCTACTGGATAAATCTCAGTTTCTTTTCTCAGGCAGTTTCTTGCCCTGAAGTCCTTGACAATACTTTCACTGAATTCACTCAGATTCAAGCTTACGAGAAGTATTAGACAAATTTCTGAGTATCACAGGGGAAACAAACCAGCATGTAAGTCTGTGAGGTACTCACTCTAATGAAGATGTCCACTTCTGGTTGAGTTTCACTGGTACTAATAATAAAACATCTTACTGTGTTACTCCACAGAGAGTGGGAAAACAGAGGAGTAACCTGTAATAAACTGGCAACAGCAGCATCCCAATCATCTGCCAATGACAAAAAAAAAAACAAATGAAGTCTAGAGATCTTCACATCCAATTACACTGCGTAACTGGTAAGTCATCACCTCTTACCATTACAAATACCACATGCCATTTATAATAGTAGTAACATTTTTACTCAACTATTTTAATTTTATAAATTTTAGTTTAGAGAAAGCAATGAAATAGTATTTGGTTTACTAACAATGAAGCACCATTGTCTGCTGTTTGCTAAGATCACCACTGCACATACCACAGTCATCAAACAGACATAACTTAGCACGTACAGCTACAGTTCCTTTTACTTTTACAAAGAATTCCAAATAACTCTTCAATCAAATTACCCAAGAATGGACAGAAAAGGAGCTAAGAAAGAACAGGATTACTAAAGAATGGGTAGAAAAATGACACAGACATTTATAATCCCAGCAAAGCAAACCACCATTACTTACCCCTGTTTATATTTGCAAATGGTCCCTCAACATCTATGGAACTATGAGCAAATTCAGGTCCTCTGAAAGATTGCTGAAGCTGCATCATACTGCCCATGGATGGCTCACTTCCCAAAGCTCCTCCATTCCAGTATTCAGACTGTGCCCCAGTAGCTAAGGATTGGAAAACAAAAAACCTCTTCACTGCTGTTGAACAAGTTAAATTATCAGTCTTAAATACTCCAGCTGAAACCTACTGCCACATGCCAATGATGGTAATTTCTTCTCCTTTAGCAGAACACAATCTCTCAGATATAGAATCAGAAAACTCAGAAAAGACTAAAAAACTCAGGATTGTTCATGGAACAATTTAAAAAAAAAAAACAAACACAAAACATTCAAGACACTATATCTAGACAGCGCTCTATTTTCTTCACCTATTTATTCCTAAGACCAGAAGCATGGGGCTCCCACAGTATAAACAGATGCTTTTGCCCTTTAAAATGATTTATGTTGCTTTTCACTTTTTTTCCAAAAGAATATAAATGTCTTTTGCTTTACTATTCAGAGACTTCAGTCACACTCCAACATAAAAGTAAGAGGATGAAATTCTCACCTGTAACATCTGTACAATTATCGTCGGAATCAGACTCTTCAGGATCAAACACTTGGATTCCTTGGGCCTGGAGTCTCTGAAGTTTTGCTTCTAGCTCTCTTTTGGCCCTCAGTAAGTCCTGAATCTCATTTTCTTTAGTTTCTCTAAAAATCTATGAGCAGGGGAGAAAAAAGAACGACATACAAACCATGTCTTTCAAAATTCAGTGTCAGCTCCTGAATTCATGTAATCTGCTTTCAGTTGGAAAAATAAGTGTCTAGCTTTCATGCCTTTGCCTCCTAAATGTACAAGAAGATATCAGGAGTCTATAAAGGAGAAAGAAAACATAGTTTTAAATGATCTATTTTTAAATTATTACCATTTTAACCCTTAGCATACTACCCTGAAAGTCAGAAGTCTGCATTAGTATGGGAAGTTCATTAAAATGGCAAGTAATTTTCTTCACCTTTTAAAGTTTTGTTTTTTTTTAGATTTACATATAATCTTGTCTTTACTTTTTATTGTTGCAGAAGTTTAACTTTCCTGAGATATAAAGTGATCAAGCATCTCCAGATGTCCTGTTTGTAAAATATCACCATCATGTAGAAGTAAACACAAATCTAAATTCAAATTCAAAGAGATGAAATCTTCTTCAAGTCTCTTTTTCTTAAATAAGAGAAAAGCCCAATCCTCTTTTTATATATTTGCCAAACATTAACACCTGCTACTACTTAAAGATATCAAGAATCTTGAAAATGGTGCAAAACCAGGACCTCCTGCCCTGGTTTGGATGGTGGAAGCATCATCACCTGCAGCAAGGGAAAAGCAGAAGAAACCATACCTTGAATTGCCTTTTGACCTTGTCTCGATCATGTTCAAAAGTAGCAGCTCTCTCCATGGCTTGGTATTTAGCTTCTAACGCACTTTCTTTTTCTCTAAGTATTTTCTGGTAAGTTTTCTGAAGTGCCTGAAAACATGTAATATATACCATTTTTCTAAGTGAAAACAATTGCTTTCAGGACTGACTGTAACAACATTATGCCAGCATCCTACATCTCTCCTGACTCTTGGGAACCTGCAGCCCCATTCCAAGTCTGGAACACCTTGACTGCACCCCAACAGCTCACTAGAATGGCTCCAGGCATGCACTATTTCACAGAATCATAGACTGGATTAGAAGGGACCGTTCAAGGTCACCTAGTCTACCCGCCCCTGCAGTGCGCAGGGACATCTGCAACTAGAGCAGGTTGCTCACATCCCTGTCCAACCTCACCTGGAATGGTTCCAGGGATGGGGCTTCCACCATCTCTCTGGCCAACCTGGGCCAGGGTCTCACTGTGCTCAACGTCAAAATTTTTTTCCAACTCTCCAGTCTAAATCTTTCTCTTTTAGTTTGAAATCATCACATTTTGTCCCGGCACAACAGGCCCTGCTAAATGTCTGGCCTCATCTTTCTGACAGGCCCCTTTAAGTACTGACAGGCCTCAGCAAGGTCTCCCCGGAGCCTTCTCTTCTACAGGATGAACAACCCCAACTCTCAGCCTGTCTCCAGAGCAGAGGTCTCTTCCCGGCCCGTCGCCTCTCCTGGGGAGGAGCAGCCATCGCACCGTCCCCTCCCCGCCGCAGCTTTCCCGGGGAGCGGGACGAGTCCTCCGCAGGCTCGCGCGCCAGTCCCCGGTCCGGGCGGGTGGTACCTGCAGCTCGGCGCGCAGCCGCTTGTTCTCCCTGTCCAGCTTGGCCTCCTTCTTCACCATGGAGGCCACCTCGTTGTTCTTGCTGACGCGGAAGATCTCGTACTCCTTCTTCAGGCGCTCGTACTCGGCCACGCACTCCAGCTCCTGCACCGAGGCCGTCGACTTGAAACTGGCGCCGATGAGGCCGCCGGGCCGCGACGCCCCAACCCGCCGCAGGGACCCGCGCAGCAGCCGTGTCTTGGGCTTCACCTCCACCGGGATCTCGCAGGCCTCGCCGCCACCGTACGTGTCTTCGATTACCTCTCCGACCCCGCCCGCAGGGCTCACCAGGGACGACGCCGTCCCCATGGCCGGGGGACGCCGCCGGGTGAGGCTCTAACACCAAGCGATGGAGCCGGGGCCTCCTGCGGGCCCTGACGACGGGAACATGCCCGAGGCGGAGCGTTCCCAGAGGCGGCTGCTCTCCCCGCCTTAGCCCCGGTCAGCGCCCCTCACCGCGCCCCCGACGCAGCGCACCCGGCACAGAGCACCCAGCACACAGCACCCAGCACAGAGCACCCCGCACAGAGCACCCAGCATAGAGCACCCCACACAGAGCACCCC
>JANHFX010001685.1:40032-69199 GCA_027560015.1 Chloroceryle amazona | reverse complement strand
AATATCTCCCTCTTTCTCTCTCCCCCTCCCCCTTTTTTCCACCCCCCCGTCCCCAGAAGAGAAACCATAATGTGCCTATCGCTTGCAGAAACAGACAGCTCAGCTCCCCCTTGCCATCTGGTCATACTTTGGTCTCTCAGCTGTCGTCAACATATGAATCCCGTTGTTTTGACTAGTGGGGTCCCAAGGAACAAGCAACAGTGCAGATTGCAGGGAAATCAGGATGCCCTTTTCTCTCTTCCTTAAACCAAAAAGCAACCCACGTCATTAGAAAGTGAAAGAGCATTTGTGAGACGCAACGGGAGGCACAATCCTTCTACCTTTGCCCATGTGATGGGGATCCCACCAGTCACACCAGGCCATTCTCCAACTCAGCAAATTAATAACTATAGGTATTGACTTCAAGGCACATGTTGATGCCTTCGCCTCCAGCCCTGTCCTGCTCACCCCTCAACCTTCTACCTCTTCAAAAGCAAAAAAACCCCCAAAACTCAAGGTCTCACAAAATGCAAAGGTAAGTACATAAACCCTTAATCTGTAAGGATTTACCTTGCAAAGGTAGACAATTCTAGAAGGTAACTCAAAGTTTGTACTGATTGGTAGAACAGGTGAGGAGGAGATTAAAAAACAAAAAGAAAGAAAAAGAAAACGTGGTGACTTACAAAATACAGACACTTCTACAAAAGGGAAATGGTTTCTATTATTTCTAGGCTAAGACAGCCTTAGAAATTTATGATGTATCTTGATGATAAAATGCAATTAGTTTTGTTCAAGTACAAAGAACCAAAGTTGGGTCATTACTCCATGAGCTTGAAATACAGCAGAAGCAGCTGGCTCTGAACCATTCAGCAGCTTTATGGAGCACAAGCACACAAGGTCTCACCAAAATTACCAGCTTGCACATCCTCTCTTGCCAAAATGGAGTCAGTGAAACTCCCAACAGGCATCAGAATCCTTCCATGACAATTCTTCAGTGCGTTCTGAACCCAGCATCTGAGGACCGCAACAAGGAAGCACAAAAGGAATCTCTATGCTGGGATTCGGAAGCAGGTGCAACTTGAAATGTGCATTTAAAAATTCCCATTGGTCTCCAAGTAGCAAGTTTGAAAGTCTGCTTTGTTTTTCCATAACTCATCTGGGACAATGCAACTGTTCAACACATGTAGGTTCCTTAGGTGTAGCAACCACCAGATATTTAAATCTTTGCCTGCGAGTACTGTATCACGTGCAAATAAAGAATGCAGAAAGGCAATTTTTAATTATATTCACAGAAACTACTCCATTTTCTCATGTAGCATACAGGCAGAAAGTCAGGAAGCTTTCCCAGAACAGCAGCTGAACAGCACAACAGGTCTCCCTCCAAAGATGCAGAGTCCTTTGTCTCTTCCCATCTACACCTACACAATCAAAACTATCATCACAAGCAGCTCTTGGTCAATTTTCAGGGTTCAAAATGTGGTCAGAGTCCACCTTTGAACAAGTAACATCGCAAGATTTGCACTTTGCATGTCTACTGTGGCAGGTTTCTGCCTACCTGTCCAGAATTACAACAGCAGTAAGGCAAGATCAGCACCAGCCTCAGCACTGCTTGAGTGGGTTTTGATCCAAGTACTTAAGGTTCCGGGCAAGTTTATCCAGCCCGTAATGTTCCTGCCTCACTCTATAGCTTGTTGACCAAGTAAGATGAAAGACAGTTTAAGGATGCCCACAGATTGCAGTCATAGCTCCAGTGGCATGGTAGATGTAGTGTACATTACAGGAAAAGCACTAAAGCATCTTAAAGATGGTTTGGGAGGGCTTTTTTTTGGCTGCTGGAGCATTTTTGGGGTTGGTTTGGGTTTTTTTTTCAGATTGCTCCAGTGCATTAGCAGAGCAGCATACAAAAAAATTCTATTACTGCACATATGGTACCTGTTTTAGAACTCAGCTGAATTCACTGAACAACTGTCACAACCGCTACGAGTTAAAACCTGACAACTTGAAAACCCTATCAAGTCCTATCATCTCCTTCACTATGCGAAACAAACAGTGCGTAGAACAAAAATAGGGATCTTCTGAATTCCAAATAGCGCCCAAGGCTGCCTGAGGTCTGGTGTAATTCACAGCAGGCCAGAGTTCTGGCCAGTTCCTCCCCGAGATCAGCCTGGCACTGAAAGGAGTTGTGCCATCAAGCAGGTTGTCCATGCAGGGGCCACTTCTACAGCCAAAGGGAGGGTCCTGCTCTAGATTTAGCAAGATTCCCTAACACACCTACATTTAATTTCCCCACAAGAAACACTTGCAGTGCAAAACGACCTGTAACTCACATAAAAATATTTACATATACTCACGTCCACTTCTATACAACATATTACATCACTCTATAATATTTTTCAGAGTGTTGTTCTTAATCTATACTGGTTTATGATTAGCTGTAAATCCCCTAGGATTTCTTTTGATCTAAATTAAATACACCACAAGCCTGAGATGAACAGTCCCGTTTCCTTACAGATAAACCAGCATGTAACCCCACTTCTTATCTGGGTAGTGCAGCAGCCTCTCCCAACCTTCTGTACAATCAGAAATATATTTCTTATCTGTACAAAGTCAAGCCTCTGACAAGGCTCTTCCTCTTTCAAATGTCACCATCATTCCAGTCACCTTTTTCTCTCCTCTTCCCCCTGCTCCTTGTCATTTACTAGGGAAACATTCTCTGAGAGCTATCAAAAGCTGTTGTGACCCTGAATTCTTTATGTAGGTAGCTCTGTCCTCTGCTTTTAGCAGTTCCCCACTTTATCACCAGCACACAGTTAAGAACTCAGTCATTATGGCCATTGCTGATTTGTGGGTGACAGCAGCAAGGTATAGCTGGTCATCTTCACACCATCTGCTCATAATAATCAAGATATTTAGGCTCACAACTCCTCGTTAAGACATCCTTCAATAAGCAGCCAATTTACCTCTCAGCTTTGGTATAAACCAACATTTTACTACAGGGGGTAGAAAACACATTTCTTTCCATGGAATTCATAACATAAAAATTTAATATCAAAGCAACATGTGCAATTCAGAATGACTGGAAGGCTATTCACAAAATACACCAAGGACCAAAAATGTGTAAACCAAGATACTTGTCAGTCCTAAAAATAAGAGAAGCAAAAAATGGGCTCATCCTGCTTCAGAGAACACCGTGCATTTGGCAAAGTGCTAATGGAAACTTTGCTCTTCCAGCTGGCTGCACGACACCTGGCTCAGATGAGGTAAGTGGGAAGAAGGAGACCATTCCAGCTTCCAAAACTGCCTTTAACCATTCAAGAGGACAATTCATCCCGTGTTTCTGAGCAGTCCAAAGACGCTCTCTCACCCAGCAATAAAACTTACTACAAGTATGTAACACACAATAGTTCTGTAATACTCAACTTCACTGCAGTTCTGTTCCCACTTTTTTCAATCCTTTTTCTTCCATGCCTTAGTCTCAAGGGCAGTTATTTAGAAAAAAAAAAAATCATGAAAATTTAGACACTGCAATAACTGGATGATGGAAGACCATTGGCTGGGCAGTTTGGGATGCTCAAAGTTAGATATTGGAGCAACACACTATGGTACAGCCTGCATACCCTAAATCACGAGGCAGACTTGACAGCAAGTGCTACTCCACAGTAGGGACACCTGGATCAGTTGCTTGGTTTGGTTTTTGTTTTGTTTTCTTGTTTTGTTTGGGTTTTGTTTGTTTTTGTTTTTTACAAACAAAATGGTATTAAGTGTAGAGATACAATCATAAAGCCTGTTGTTAGAAAATAAGCCTGTAGTAGTGATAAACTTATCACTCTCACTGCTGCACAGGTCACCATGGAGCTCAGATGACCCCTGGGGAAGCAGCTCTTCCCAAGTCACGCTATTCTGAGATGGATGCTTTAAATTAAATTGCAGAGTGAGAACACTCCCCCTACACAGCACAGATCCAGGCTGGATGACAGCCTGATTTACTGCAGCAACCAGCAGCTTTAAGACCCTGTGGAGATTGTCAGAAAGAGGTCCATGGACCTTTAAGGACAATTTTGCAGAGTCATTCCAAACTCACAGCTAATGGTTTGCTCTCTTCTCCACTGATAGCTCTTTTACAACTGGTTGATGAGAATCAGCTGCAAAGGAGGGAGATGATTTTATGTCTCATTAATTTTGAAATTTTTAAGATTTTTTTCTTTAATACCAAGCAAATCAATAATCTGAGTATTATGCCTCTTTTCCTTTCCTTTCATCCTTACTGATATTCTCAGCTGTGCCATAATTTCGACAATTCTTTATCATTTAGTCTGAATATCTAGATGCATCATAGTTTAGCACTGCTCTTAAAAGCAATTTTCTTCATTTTGTATCCTTTGACAAAGTCAGGAGTTTTTGGAGGTTTCAGGAGGAAATTCAGCAGTTAAAGCTTGCATCACTTTTGCACTGCAACTGCTAGAATTATGCTACGAAGAGCACTTCTCTCTGCAGCTACCCGCAGTCTCTCTCAACATACAGAGAGATACAAATATTTACCCTACTTACAGTAAAATATTTCTTAGATGAGAAGCTTTTAAAACATTCAAAGGCAACATTAAAAGCCACTTCAAGTTTATCAGTGTTTTAATACATTCAGCTTGGAAAATGCTGGACAGTTCCTTCAGAAATGATGATTTACCTCTCGTATATGGGGTTCCTGTAGCAAAAAATCATCTAGATGAGTTAATTCCCCCAGAATCAAGAAGGTCACTGAGAATCGGGAGCTGAACAAGTGCAGTGCAACTTACCACTGTGCTAAGAAGGCAGAAATTGTATGGATGGGGTCACCGTGTACATTTAGGTCAGTTTTAAACAAATCTGAGTGTGCAATTGGCATTAATGTTCCGAGAGGATTCAATGGGGACCAAAAAATGTAAACAAAAATCTGAGTGAAGGACGTATTACCTCTGAAAACATGGTGAAAACAACCCTGTGTTCTGCTGGGCACTCAATAGTTGTGGCAATTCAAGACAAATTATTACCTGGAAATATTCAAGACCAGGCTGGATGAGACTCTGAGCAACCTGGTCTAGTGGGAGGTGTCCGTGCCCATGGCAGAGGAGTCAGAACTAGATGATCTTTAAGGTCCCTTACAGCTCAAGTCATTCCATGATTACAGAATAAATGTCTTACAACACAAAGTTTTATGATAATATCTGTAGCCTGACAAAAGCACAAAAAAAAAAAAGGATTTAGCATAAACATGTAATTTTCTAATGCATTTCCCAGAGTACTGACACTCCTGTTTCAAAATACATGAAAGATGACAGTGAAGAAAGCGAGTTGAAAATTGTCAGTTATTTCCATAATACAAATATTTTGTAGAGAAGGGCATCAATATGCTATGGTGATGGATTTTTAATATATATGTTTACAAGAATGAAAAAAACAAAACAAAACAATAAACCACCCCATATTTCTTTTTAAATTACTTTTTCTGGCCTCTGGCAGTACTTAATATCCATGAAGTTTAATATTCAGAATGTAGGTTTCTCAGGGTAGCAACTGCTCAGCTGGGATGAAGCTCCCTAAGAGGGTGGCTCCCCAGGTATTTATGTAATATGAAAACAGTAACAATAATCATCAGATGTTTATCTCGGCCCCTATTTCTCAATCTCTGCTGTGTGAACAGTTGAGAAAAGGGGAAGTATTCAAGAATGATGTGAGAAATGAAGAGGTAATGACTTACGCTATCAGCCTGCACCAGAGATCATCCTTTACAATGATAATCGTGTATCCATGTTACAATATGATTTGCTATGACCTTTCCATACATTGCATAAAGCTGAGAGGAATTTTATTATAATCACATTACAGAGCTGTGCTCTACCCATGTTAAAACCAGGTGTCCAATCGTTCACTTGCTGTTATTTCCAGAACACCAAATAACTCCTACTTCAGAAGGAGTTCCACACATCCATCGAAGAGGAGAATTGGCCCCAGGGCTGTAACACACTTCAGTATCATCATCATTTCAACCTGGCTTGCTCCTATCTAGAGAGGTGCAGAAATATAAGCAAGTCCACATCTACCATGAGAAGCATGACTTCTTGGCCTCATAATTTTTCTCCCCATATTTTGTTTTCAAGGCAGCTTTTTCCCCTGATACAGAACATAAAGACAAAAAGTATCTCTCCCCTGGATAGGATAGTATCTCTCCAACTGGATAGGAGTGTGGCTTGATATTTAAGAATCTTCACAGACCTCCTTCCATCACTTAAACTGATGTGAAAGCCAACCTGCCTTCCACCTGTCCTGCCACAAGAACAAGTGAATGCTACCACTGCAGGAAGTGATAAGGGTCTCAGTTCAAGGACTAGATGTAATTACAAGTGTCACAGTTGCTCCCACAGACTTCAGACAACGCAGCCTACACGAGCAGCCAGCCTGTGTTTTGTCCTGCAGCATTAGCCCTATCAGTGATGCCTTGTAGAGATTTAAGTGTTGGGTAGGAAGGGGTATTCTGATGGCTCCATCAGGCTCACAATGCCATAAAGAAGGAAGACTTTACAGAAATCCGAGCAGTATTTATGCAACAAAAAGGGAATTAACTAGAAAGAGTAAATAAAAAGTTCCTACAGTGGTATAAAACATCAATAAAACAATATTTAGAGGTAACTAAAGATTCCATGGTTATTTAGCAGCTGTAAGACTTTAAACACTGGGGTGTTTACCAATACAGAGATGCAAACCCTAATTTCTCAATCCGACAGGATTTTGCCTGTCAAGAGTTTAACTTTTAAATAGCAATACCCAGCTTTTCTAACTAGACTCCACAATTTTCACCACTGTAAAATATTAGCTGTCATAACCACTTCCTTCTTCAGACTGCAACACTAAACAAGAGTGGTGCGTAGCAGAGCGGCGAGAACATGAGCTACAGCTGATCGGGTCACCAGCCACTTTAAATCAACACTGACTCCAGTAGAGCCACACTATATTTATTTCTGATAAATACACAGAATGCTTAGGGCTTCCCTACTAGTTAAGACTTTATTGGGCAACTAAATCCTCCCTCGCCTCCTGAATTCAGTGAGAAGTGGAGGGGAAAGATGCAAAATAATTTCCCAATAAATGACTGAGTACAGAATAACAGAAGGAATACTTCTAGAAAAAAGAAAATCATCATAATTTCCCATTTTGTATCATCATAAACAAGTTGTTTTCAATGACTGATTCAGCCAACTTTCCCTAGCACACAAGGACACAGCACAGCTTTCCCAGGATCAAAACAGATCATCACTGAAAATGCACAAGTGTCAGTCTTGAAGGCCAGCTTCTCAGTTGTAGCTCACCTCTACTTAGAGAGGAAAACAAGCCACACAGAGAAGTCAACTACAGCTCCCTTCCTGTGATAATCAGACTGTGATAATGTAGGCAAGAGCAGGAATTGTTCTCACATATGTCACTGAATCTCTGGGGGACCTCGCATTAGTGAATGACTGGCACGGCAGAGCTCTGCTTCAGCAGGGTTTATTCATTCTACAACATATAATACTGAGCCTATGCACAGAGCAAGGCCTGAAGAGAAGCCATCTCCAGGAGTGGGACACCACTCCTGGAAGCAGAGACTTTTCACTACCACAAGGAATTTCCCATTGACCAAAAAGAATTTAAATCAGATGAATTCACACCAAACCCAGCAGAGAAGGAACTGTTCTGATGATGCTTTAGACCCTCCTCTGACCCACACTAAGGAAGAAATAGTAGTGGTGAAACCCTGAAGGTCCTCCCGATTCCTGGCTTCAGCAAGTCTGTTTTGGGTGCTCCTTTAACACTCCTTTTCCAGAGCTCACCTGCTGGCCTCCTGTTTCCACTTCAGGTTCCTGTAGGCACCCCAGTGAAGCTGGGAGGCATTCTCCAGAATCGATGGCCTTTTCAGCCCCTGCAAAGTCCTGAAGCCCAACTCTCACACAACAAGACCTCCTAACAGAGCTGTATTTTAGTCAACTGGGCGACTGCAGGGATTGGCTTCAAGCCTCTGATAAGCAGTTTGCACTGGTGGGCACTCAGTTTGAAGCTGAGGCATGATCTGAACAAAGCTTCACAGGGCAACACTGGAAAACCACTACAGTTAAATTCTACCACAACCTTATAATAAGTGAGTGCACCATATGAAATACCAAGCACTTTAGATCTTGTTTTTCAAGCCTTAGATCCCTAGATACACAATAGCATGACTTGCTTCAGTTAGCCAGGGAAGTTGAATTTAAAGGGCATTGATTAAAAGCACGTTAAATGAAAGTTAACATTAAAAGGTAACTATAAGTAAGACCAACTTAGTTTCACTAGAATAGTTTAAGACATAGGTGTTTTACTGAGTCCAGAAGTGTGTTTGCAAGGTTCTGAAATGGCTTCATAGCAGACTCCTCGCAGTTTTGTTTCCATATACCTCCCACGACCAAGCCAAGGGCCAGCACAGCCTGCAGACTGTTCCAAACAGCATCCATGAACAGCTATTTCCTTTCAGCAACAATTTTTCCCTTATTTTCAAGAAAGATACATCCATTTTTATTTTCTTCCTAAACATGACAAGGGGATAAAGAGGCTGCAGGAGCCTCAGACACAGCACTTACTGGTTTTGTGCTGTTTCACCAGAAAGTTTAACTCATAATGACATGCAGGATAGGCAAAGACCTTCTGATATGCAAGGTCATTCCTGAACCATAAATATTATTATCAAGAGCCTTGAAGTCCCTAAAATGTCATGTCAGAAGGCATCTGTCACTAGTTTATAGGAACTGTGGATTGTCATTTAAAGGTCCTGTTTCTTTCCTCCCTCCCTGCAAAGATTAAAAAAAGTAAAGGCTAATAAATAAATCAAACCAACATACACAATACCCAGGGTAGGCACTGGGCAAACAGACTAAGCCATGCCTTACGGAGATCCTGAGGCCAGCACGTCTGGGGGGTAGGGATCAAAACAAATGGGAGAGAAAGAGGGAGGCTGCTCATTAAATAATGATGGGTTTTAGTCTAAATTGCTAAGTAAAAGACTCGCTGCATGTTTAGCAGATGCTACTGTGTAAAACTAAATCCGCTAAGATACCAGCATGTTCCTCTCTTGCTCCCTGCTCTACTTCCAAAGCAGGATTGCCATGATCAGACAAGCATCCACTCAACAGCTGGGCACAGTTTGCCAATTTTACAGCAATCAGTGATCACTGAACCCATCAAGTTCTTTTCTCGAACCAGAAGCACCAAAATAATAATAATAAGCTTGCAGCAATGAAAAAAAAAATAAAACTTCTTCCATCTGTTCACATTTTTACACCCTTTACACTGCAGTTTGATTTCATTAAGGTATTTTGGGGAAGCAGGAAGAAGAATCATCTTCATAGCTTTTCATTTTCCTTCCTCATTTGGGAGATATAGAGGAGATATATTTTATTTGAGTGGGCAATTTGTTGATCATTTCAGTGACCAACAGAAAAAAATATAAAACTAAATTACAAACAGAAGGAAGGACAGAAAAAAAAATTAAACCCACAAATCTCTCAACACCTGGACACACTGGGTTTGACCTTTTCAGGATATCTCAAGTATCCAGGAGATTGCTACTTCAGTATTTTCCCTATGGTCATACCAAGATCACCAGAACTAGAGCTTACAATGCATCAAGTTGGTGGTACTCATGCTATACAGGGTATCAACACTTACTCAGCTCTGCAGGGGTTAATAGGGGGATGTGATCCTTTCTCTTGCCCCAGGAAATACACAGTACATCCCTGATTAATGTGACAGGATGCATCAGTTCATAAAGGGTGAAATTTACTCTTGCACAGTAGGCTATCACTGGATAGATATTACTTAAGTCCCACTTAAAACAATGTAAAAACCTTGGTGGATAGACAGCAGGATTGTAGATGAAACTCACAGTCAACAAATGCATAATAGAAATAATAATATGAACTAGTAATACACATTTCAGACACCCAAGTTATCTGGAGTCATTCAAGGAAAGTCTTACCATTACTTCAGACAGCATAATAAAAATATCAACTCGATGTGCAGATGTAATCAAAAGTGACAACAAAATGTTGAACAATGAAATCTTTATATCATACTCGAGAATGAGAGAATGCCAATGGATAAATCAAGAAAACAACCTCAGTTGGAATAATGGCCTTGAAAATGCATAGCAGGAACAGGTAACATTAAGAGACAAGCAGCAAAAACAATGACTGCACACGAATCACATTGGGGCAGAATAAAAGTACACAGATCACCAGTTTTAAAGAGCTGAGTAAAAAGAGACATACTAAATGACATGAGACAACCACAGGATGATGGAAGGTGCAGGGATGATCTATTAAGAATGCTCCTTTACTTAATACCAGGATGTGCATTACCTCAAAGTAAAAGGGAACAAAGTTTTAAATGCAGAGTTAAGTAGGAGAAAAAGATTGATGCCCCTTTTCATTCAGCTGGGGGTTTGCACATTATACAATCACAAGTATCTGAAATACAGATATGTGACACACATCTGTATTTGGGAATGGTTTCAGAGCCCTGTATTAGCAGAAAACACACACAGACAGAAGCTTTGACACAATCAGATAGTAAGCAATTACTAACCAGTAGAATGGGGGCAAAAAAAAATAATAAAATGTCCCCAAATAATTCTACTGGTGGTGATTCTGACCTCAGCTCCTGCCAAGTTTCTGCAACTGTCCACTACACCACTGTGCAACACGACAGAGCACTGGTCCAACAGGAAAAACACCATTTCTTGTTGTGCCCAGCAAGAATTAAGCTGTCTAAAACTGATAGCAGTATAGAGATAATCAAGACAGTTTCAGATTAGTAAATTCAGGTATCAGCCTGACTCGTCTGAGTGGCCTGGGGCCCTCCTCCTTGTTTGGCTAGTAATTGCAGCACAGACATATACAAGAGTTGAACTAGGCTGATGTTTGGGCACGATAGTGCCAGATGCCATGAGGTTTTGGACAACTTCAGGTCCTTTTGAAAGCTAAGTATGTGGTTGGGTTCAGTGCTGGAAGAAAAAAAAAAAAAAGTCATTTTTCCTACAAGTATTGTCCTGAAATTCAAAGACATTTAGAGCTAAGATTTAAAATTGTACCTGTTAACTAACAGCATTGCTGTTTAGCTGTGCATTTGTCACCTATGTGACTGTTTATCAATGGGTATTAGTGCAGAATTAACAACTTCTAGGCCTTCTTGTGAAAGTGAAAGGAAGTAAGAAATTGTTGAGTCTGGTGTGGAGCAAGCTAAGTACTGGGAAGCAACAGAGTAAACCTCAAATGAAGGATTATCCTTATTTTCTCAAGGATTTAATTCCAGCAAGAAATCGAACTAGCGACTTCCCCTTCCTTACCAACTCCTGCTGCCAACAATCAGATAAAATAAACTTAGTCATATAGATTTTTATCAAGATCTCTTGAGAGGGAAGGAAGTAATTTCTGGGCTAGAGGTCAAGCATAAGAATTTTAAGCCCAAAGGTCAATTTTCTAAGAGAATTGTAAGTACTTGTGGAATAGCTTAAAATAGAGGCAATATCCAAGCTGTGGCAGTTAAAACAACCTAGAAATACAGTTGCTATAAATTCAGAGGTCGGTTGCTTACAGAAGGAAAGGGAAGAAAAAGGTAAACATTGTGGAAAGGTTTTTTCAAAGACAGAACCAAAGACGACTTTACAAAGGCTGTGACATCTAACACTGTAGACACCAAATCCTTTCATAACGTGCACGGGTTTGTATTTCTCTCAAGTAGCAATGCTTGAAAAACTAAAATCCAACATTCAGACCCTTTCTCAAATTTAAAGTTTATAGTCTCTACCTTTCTATAGAAGGTCAGATCCACAAGCAGAGCAAGTCAGTCCAGCAGCATGGAGTCCAAGGCTCTTAACCAAGCAGCACCAGTTGAGGATCTAGCCCATAGTCACAGAACCTGACCTTTCCTTCAGTTGCACTGGATAAATCAGCTCCGATACAGGTGACAGGATACAAATTCAGGCTGTTTCCAGAGTAACACCTGGCTAATTGTGTTTTCTGTGCAGCACAGTAAATCTAAAGTACAACTTGATAGCCTCAGAGTTGCCATGCCATTTTTACAACAGCAGAAGTGAGCAGAACAGCAGAAGCCTGTTGAGAGACTCTGGGCTTCATCATCTCCCACACCCCGGGTTCTCATCTTGTCATTACATTGAACACCCTTCTGTTTTTCATAACAGTGAGGGAACTTAGGGTAAATCACAGCCCTTCTTCCCATTCCCTTTGAAATCCAAGTCTGGATTGCCCCAGCTTAGTTTTTTTTAATAGAGGGGGGTATTTTTCCAACGGCTCCAGTTGGATTTTACAACACCGCTGGTGAGGCTGGGAATCAAGCTAAATCCAGATGCATCCAGCAGGGAAAGTTGCCATGGGGAAAGAGTGAAATATATAAATAAATAAAATCAAACAGTGAGCAGCAAGATGATCCTATATCATTGACTTGCTGAACGCCAAAGAAGAAAGGTTTCAAAGCATCAGAGGAACAAGAAAGCCAAAAAAGTTACTTCCAATACTGTCAATGGATGTTACTATGAGAGTCAGAGATGGGGTTTTTTTTGGAAACACAAACCTGGAAGAAAAAAAAAAATGCTGCTGCATATGTATCGCTTCTTAGTCACCCACTTACATTTCAATTACCAAATGCTTCTCTTCAGCAGTATATGTCATTTTAAATAAGCATCACTGTTGACAATAAGAGAATGCATCAGGGTTGGGGTTGGGTTTTTTTTTTGGTACAGCTTATAATCAAATGATGTTTGACTAATATTTCTATCTATATCCTTTAATGTTTATGGTCTAGTCTTTGTTGAAGTTGTGTAGTCTACGTGCCATTCAGGAGCAGCAATGACAAAATATTCACCACTTAAAAGAGCCTTTTGGCAGCACATATATTTGCTGACTTCAGGAAGGTGACACTTATATGGATATATGGAAGACAATAAGGTCCATAGCAGGACATTATACTCCTCTACTGAGTCAAACCCCTGTAAATCCAAAGAAATGTCCATAACAAAAATCTGACCCCTTATTATGTGAGAATTGTCCTGCAAAACACAATCTCTGAACAAAATAGAACAGGTACAAATCTGACGACCAGGGAAAGTTTAGATTCTCATGTAAAACAACCTGTTACAGACAGAGGAAACCACAAACTTCCAGACAGCAGTTTAAAACTGGTATTTAAAAAACTATTTTGCATATGAACCGGCGCACATTACACAACCTCCACAACGTGGCAAAATACCACATCTCTGCAACTTCACAGCAGGACAAACATTAGGATGGCAAAAAAACTGCAAAGGTCGCATTCCCAAATGCATCCAGGAACAAAAACAGAGGCAGTAAGAGGGCAAATGAATTTTAAACCACTTGCCTTTCAAGTCTCAGTATTCTGCAGGTTGGGAGATAAGAGGAGATGGAAGAAAATGTGCATTTGAGACAAGCTGGCGACACTATAACCATAGGTGGTGCTTTGGGAATAAAGTCTTGGAGATTTAATTCCTTCTAGGACACACATACAGCTACACTGGGATCAAACCCAATCTTGTAGAGTTCAACACCCTACCTCCAGCAGTGGCCATAAAGCAGCTGAATTCATTTTTCATCTGGAAACAAATGTAATTTGAAATTTTCTCCAAAAAGTTTTAGAATAATCAAGATGTGGGGGAGGCACTTTGCTTTTCTAGCTGAAATATGACTCACTTTCACCTCATCCACCCTCCAATAACTCAATATTTTATTAAAAAAAAAGCTTTAGACTACCACAGGCTTATGACAACACAGGGTAAAATCAGGTTGGCTGGTTTGTGGTTTTGTTTTTTCCCTCCAAGTTGAATTCCTTTACCCTGGCTTTTGTATGTTATTTTTTATGGATTTAAAAGCTTGTGACCCTCTCCACTGAATGGCAGAGAGTTGTTTTGCTTAGGCCCCTGACCACCAATTTAACAAGTATGTTTAACAAAAAGGATACAAGGAGCCCAAGTTTTTTTTTTCAGGCCAAGCAATAATCTATTTTTATTCTACCTCCAAAAACTGACCAGCAACCTACTGCAGCACATGTTATGATGCTGTGAGCTTTCAAACACAAAGAAGAATTTGAATAAGCTATAATAAATCCACATTCTGGAGACTGTGGGTTATTCAAGAACTGGTGATGCTTTGACCTCTATTACGATTCTCTATTTATTTTATGTTTAAAAGAAATAGCTCTAAGGTGACAAACGCTCTGAAGCTTTAACATTTCAAGATGACAATTCCCTGCTTTCTTAATCTCATTTTTATGGCAACGTATGGATTTACTGACAAATTTATTTCTTTACAATTAAGAGCAAGAAGATCTCAAGTAAGCTTTCACTTTCAAGATGAGTGACAGTGTAGCTGAGGAGGCAGGTGGGTAATTTTCTATCTAGCTTTCCCCTTTCATTTTACTCCCTTTTCCACCCTCCAAACACTGCAAGAATTGAAAGTCAGGAGGTAACACTATTCCTTTCATGTATAATTTACATACATGATGAGTTCTTTGCATGGATCAGACTCTGGCACCAAACTGCACACGTGATACACGCACTGGGCTTTGGAATTGAGTCAAACCTGGCAAAGAGACTCAAGACTTACCCCTTATGAATGAAGGAATACTTTTGCATCACGTGTCTTAGCTGGCATAAATGTCTCTTGATAATTGTTAGAAATGATATCACAAGTGACCTAGAGCAGTATCCAGTAAGGCCACAGATTTCACCCAAGTACAGAGAAGGATTCATATCCTACAACCACCATCTCGAATTTTACAGTAATAGCAAGCATTAAAATACAGCATAAATTCTTTTTACCAATCCCATTAACCTTATTTAAAACAAACAAATCAAAACCCAACCAACCAAACAGAAAACCCAAAACACACAAACCTAGACAATAACTTTTGTTTCACTTTACAGACACAAGGGAAGACTCACACATCAGTCAAAAAAAAATAAATAAATCAGCGCATCTTAAACAACTAATTTTAACTGAAATAATTTGCCCCAAACCCTGAAATTGCAGAAATTATTTGTTCAGTGCAGCTTCTGCTATTTAAAAGCTTGATTGATTGGCTTTTTTCACCCTCTTTGTTGTTTTTAAATACAACTTCAGGCTTTAAATCACAACAAAATTGTCCTTCTTCCTACAAAGGCGGAGTATTTCTGTAGTAACATGCTTGCAGATATAGCATGATTTTGACATTTACTGGAGTCCTGGAATGGGAACAAGTCAAATGAAGCCCTGGCACAGCTTTAATAATTTCAAAAAACATTTGCAGATAGCTGTGGTTTATCATCTCAAAAATAGTAAGGAGTAATATTTTATCTACTTCCTGAACTCCCATTTTTACCTCTCAGTACCTCGCTTCATACTTCAAAATAGATCTTAAGTGGGGCTCAAGTGATTTAGCTGAATCTCATCCGAGCAAAAGGGTCAATTTTAGTCCTAAGGTATTGATGAGAAGATTCTCCTTCCCCATTAGCCGAAATATTTTTTTCCAGACAGTAATTTGCAGTGTAACTCTCATTAACGCCCATATAACAGCCTAGTAAGGTCAGCCCATTTAAAAAAAATATTTGATATTTCAATTTTCAAGTTCAGCAGCAGCCTCCTCAGAAACGCCTGCATTCCTCACAATTCAGCCAATCTCCTGAATAACCCGTTAGCCTCGCCACCCACTTCACACCGACCTACACCTTTTCCAAGCTATAGTTCTGGAAGCTGAAACTTCCAGAAATAGCATTTGGTAAATAGCATTTTGTCAAATAAGCCCATTGGTGTTATCAACGGGGTGCATTGCTTAACTCCCTTTGCCTTTTACGTTCCATTTCCAAGTTTAGGTGGGGGTGGTGATGAAGTGTGGACTGGAAAGGAAAAAGAGAATATATGGGACTACGTGGCAGCTTAATTTGAAGCATTTTTTTAAAGGCTTCTCTATCATGTCTGTCAGAATTTCCAAAGATGACTTAAAAAAAAAAATAAATAAGAAAAAAAATCCCACACCACCAGAGGGCTGCTGCCTTCAGGAGAATGAAACTGCTGCATTTTAACACTGCAGTATAATTCCACCAGCTCCACGGGAGCATAAATAAAAGTGACCAAGTCATAAATCTTTTGTAAGTAGAACACACAGCATCATACAAACATAGTGTTACTCAGTGACATTTTGTTTTGAGAGATCAGGGACAAATGTCCCTAAGGAAAAATGCAAAAGTCAGCATAGCCACAAATTGTCAAAATGGGAACATCAAAGCAATTTTTCTATTTTATTAGATAGTTAAGACAACTTCACTTTTAAATTACAGCTGCAGACATTTCAGCATTTATGTATCAATATTACAATAACGAAAAGGAGAAGCTACAGAAGACAAATAGAGCATGAAAAGATGTCATCACCTGGACGAACCAGGCTGTATGGTCTGGTCCAGCCTCAGGAGATGAAAATCCACAGACGTACACTAAATAAAATGATGCTAGCAAAAATCAACACTAGCAATAAATAAACAAACAAACAGATAAATCACTAGGCCTAAATAGGAGAGCTCTCCCAGGCCTTTTCAAGCTGCTTTGTATTTCTGAAAGTCACCAATATTAACTGGCTAATCCTGTCAGTCCCAACAGGGAAGTCAAGCATTATCTTAGCTTTACAGCAGAGCACCATAAAAATGAAGGAAAAGAAAACCCAACACAAAAACCCAAGATGAATTAACTTGCCAAAAGCTCCACCCCAAGTCAATGGCTGAGCCTGTCAGGGCCAGTGAAGACTACATAGTAATTGTTTCTGAATAATCTGCCTTATACGTGCACTGTGACAAGAACAGAGCCTGGTTTGTCCACATCTGACATCCTATAGATGTAGCTACTGCAAGATTTATCAAGAGGAAAAACAACAGCACAACTGGGACAAGGAAACCAGGTAAAGATGGGGAAGACTGGACTTCTACACAGGGCCAGATTCTTAAGTGCTCTGGTGGACTTCTCCAGCCCAAACACATCCTGCACTGCCCTATTTTCACTGCTGCTTGTGCCAGGAAATGGTACCCACCAGTTCAAGAGATCACCTCTGATCATAAGGTACACAGACCCTTTGATCAGGATCCTTTGCCTTGCCCATGTTTTCAATTCCCACCCTTTCAATGAGATAAAAAGGCCTCTGACACAGGTTTCTCCCCTCTGGTGGACTCTGCAAAAATTTGCAGTAGAGAAGTAAACACTTGAACACTAAATATGATGTCGAGTTTACTATTCTGATCAATCTTTTTATGAATTCTTGAGAAGCAGTCTGTGGACCACCTGGTTCTGAAGAGCCACAGGCACAGAAACACTGAGAATAAATAAATAAGCAGTAGTGGAGCTAAAACGGCTCTCGGCCAGAACTCCTCTGATTTGATGGTGATCAGAGTAAGGGTGATGACTGCATTACAACACAGATCCAGGAACCATGCCTATTTCTGCACCACTTCCTTTGAGCAGGAAAGGCCACCTGGTAATAAGATGGCAACTGTCCCAAGCATGCTAGTAGTCTGGCTGTTGCTTTCCCTAGCCAAGAGGCAGCAAGAGTAAAGGTAAAGTCATTTTTGTACATCCTGAAGCTCAATGCAAACTGGTCGGGTGATCCAAGATACAGAAGTGTGGAAGACTAGAGACGAATTACTGCTCAAAAGTATTAAAAGGTTTGCTTGCCTTAATTTGTCTGTTAACTAAGCTGACAGACTTCTGCTTTAAGGATGAAAGGCAGTAATTTGTAAACTGCTGGGCTTGTATTTTCAGTTTGCATTGTATTCTCTTGCAGTATCATTCCACTTGGTGCTCTAATTCGCTTGAATATTCACCGCGGAGACGTCGTCTTAGGAAGCTCTTAACTCGAACACTGCCAGAGGTCTGCCTCTGCTGCCATCAATGAGAAGCTCACTCACGGGTCAGACTCCCCGCTCAGATCAACTTGAGCAAGACCTTGAAGTCACTGGGACTGCACAAATGTAACTGAGTGGAGAATTTGACCATGTAATGAATTCAGCGTAATCAGAAAAATCAAAACAAGCAATCAAAAAAACAAAACACCAAAGAGAAGCAGAAGAGATGTGATTTCACAAATACAAACCATGAAATAAACCACAGACGGAGAAGAAAAGCAGCACGGGACAAAACCCAGAAACACTAGGACAGCTCTTTCTTTCTTGTCGATGATTGCTGATTATAATCAGGCTTTCAAGATTTACAGAAGTGCCAAGTTTGGAAGAAAGCGTAGATCTAACTGATTTCAAATGCTAGTGACAAACCATTTAAGGCCGGGGCTTGCAAAGTATAAAGCATCTTAAAAGTGGTGCCACTCATAGCCACGTCTTTTCAGCACAACAAATGCCCGTGTTTAACGGGGCTATAGCGCTTGTGTCATTGCCAAGTTCGAATATAATACTTGGCTTTGTCTTTGCAACGATTTTTGTACAGACAGGCATTGCAAACGCACAAACAGCTCTCAGTCTTCCTCTCAGCTTTCTGCAGGAAAGGACTACTTCAAATACTGCCTCTGTACCAAAATGGATACAGGGAGGAAATACAGAGAGCTCCGGCCGCCTTCTTCCCACACTCCACAGTCCCTGAGCTCAGCCTGCAAACAGAAAGGACCAAACTCCAGGCTCCACCCTCCCTGCCTTGCACTGCTTCAGCAGCAGAAAGCAGGCAGGGATTCAGCCTAGCAAACTCGCTGAGGATTTCCCCAGCATTAGGGCATCACAATGTGGTTTAGCACCACTTTTTTTCCTCCTAATTCTGGTGTAAAGAGCGTTAAGTGAGGTGAGGGCAATACTTGAAGGATAGCTGTAATCCAGCAATCCCAGCATCTCACAGCCTTCAAAACCAAATGCAGGTTAGAGAAGCTGTGCTGTTAAGGCCAACTTTGCTTGAGCCCAGTTTCCTAAGAAAACAAATATTAAATGTTCAGGCTGTCTGTAATTCCACCATAACACCAGAATAAATTAGCAAGCTTCAATCCAGTTTGAAAGAGCAAGAGAAGTCTCTAAAATTCTACAAATTCCATGGAAAGTGTGGAATGCCTGGGGGGGTGGAAGAAAAAGGGGGGGGGGGATTTAAACTATCACTCCCACAATGGAAAGAATAACAGTGATTTAACCCTTAAAGTATTCCAAAAGAACGAAGAAAGATGGAAAGGCAGCAGGGACAGCTCCAAATGAGCCATAAACACTGTCTTCACCTAGCCCAGGAGACAAGGAACACAGAGACAGAACAGGAGGAAGGGTATACAAGGTACAAAAGTGGAGGGAATGGAGTTCCTTAGGTGCACAGCTCACTGAACAAGTTATGGTTTAGTTGCACAGGATAACACAATAGCAGAAGAGTTGAGGTTAGGAGTGATCTC
Source organism: Chloroceryle amazona (assembly GCA_027560015.1). Lineage (NCBI taxonomy): Eukaryota > Metazoa > Chordata > Aves > Coraciiformes > Cerylidae > Chloroceryle > Chloroceryle amazona. The sequence continues at coordinate 49,771 of JANHFX010001685.1, read as the reverse complement.
TGGAGATCAATCTAGTCTAGCACGCTCAGTCAAAGCAGGGTCAACTACAGCAGGGTGCTCAAGGCTGGGTCTAGTCTGGTTTTGAATATATGCAAGGATGGAGACCTCCTGACATCTCCAAGCAACCCGTGCCAGGCTCAACCCACCCTCACAGTGGAGAAGCTTCTTCCTATATTTAAATGGAGCTTCCTATACACTCACAAAGGCCCAGCTAAGATTAGCACCTTAGCACAGAAGGGATTATATGCAGATAATGGAACACAAACCATCCTTCCTCTCACTTCACAACCTAGGCAAGACACGTGAAATGGGGAAGTAAAAACAAACCTAAGAGAAAAAAAATTCTCCAAGGAAACACAGGGCATCAGGGTTAATTTTCCAGAGCTAATGCATCTGTATAAGAAGTAGGAGAAAACCCCAGAAGGACTTTATTTTTCAGTCTACCATGACCATATAGTTTAAAACAATTAAATAGAACTCTAACAACGTGTGCTTCTTTAGAGATAGGCTGTTTTCTTACTTAAGAGTATTTCTACCAGCTCTTCTAGCTGTAAATATTAACCTATTTAAGAAGGGCTGAAATTATTTAAGCCACTCAGACTTGAGATTTAACATCCCCAAAAAGTTTTTTAATAGCCTCCTGAAGTCTTGATTACTTCGCTGCAGGAGATTGCAGCTGAAGAAACGACCAGATAATGTGTCTAACATCATCTAGATCAAGATGTCAATCCTTGAACCAGTTTCCAGTTTGAAGAAGCAAGGTAACCTGAAATTTAAGAAGAAAACAGAAAACAAAAACCCCACCAAACCAAAGAACAAATGACCAGACCTTCAAAAGGAAGCCCATAACCCAATCCTGCTGACAGCAGGTCATCTCAACGTGACAGCCACACTACCCAGCATTTACAACCTGAAAATAAGGTGAGAATTTAGGAATAAAATACTGAGAAATTATGAGATTCCAATAGGGTAAAAACCTAGAGAGTCAAATCCATTCCTTAATCTTAGGGGCAGGTCACAGCTACAAAAAGGAATTCACACAGTCACCAGTCTGCCAGCCAGAGCCAGTGGCTGGTGTGATGAGTAACCCAACCCTCAGCTGGCAAACACTTGGCCAAGAGACATGAGAAATTTTTAAACATCCCACATGATGCATTTCATACTACAAGGATTTGGAATGTGAAGACTTCTTTTCCTTACCTAAATTTGTTTTTTTGTTCAAATTCAGCAAGTAAGTAGTCTCGGCAAGGTCTTGTGCTAGCTTGGCTCAGAGGAGGAGCCAAAAAAGATTTATTGTATTTAAAAAATAAAATAAATAATAAAAAAAAGGCTATCACACATCCCCAGCTCATGCTTAGCTGCAAGTATCTTATCACTGGTCCCTCTTCCTCATAAATTAGACTGCCACAGGGCAGATGAGCCAACATTATGAACCTGGACTATGATGTACCTCATCCTGGACCAGAGCAACTAAACAACAACTTTTCCAAGAAGAGCATCTGTGCAGAAATCTAGTGTCCATATTGCTAGCCACGCAAAATAATTAAGAAAAAGACTGAAAGAAGATAAAAAGCCAAGCAATTCCATCAACATTCCCTGTGAGGGCAGTGTGAAGACCTGGTACATTCTCATCTGCAGCTAAAGGGCTGCTGTTCAACCTTTGGCAGATTACAATTTAGTAGTTCTAAGAGTAGGTGTTAGACAGTAGAAAATTAACACATTTTTGGTCCAGACCAGTTTGCTTCTTCCAGAAACCAGCTCCTCCATTATTTTTGTTCCAGTCAATAGTGTATTTAATAGCTAAATGACAAGGGCAGTCAGCTTACAGCATGTAAGGCTGAACACACAGAAGAATGACATTGCAAAAGCAGAACTTCTGAATGTACATTACATATATAATGCAGACACTTAATAAATATATATACATCCCATTGTTTTTTCCCTCCTACATTAAGCACATACTGCAAAAGATAACAAATAAAAATTGCAAGAGCCTCAGTATATAAAGAGAGCATGATGTTTTGTAAGCAGAAGCAGGCAGCCAGAAGAGCACTTACTAAATGGATGCCTGAAAACGTGTTCGTTTTTTTTTTTCCCTTTTCTTTCTTTTTTTAAAGTTAAGCACTTCACTGGAAATATTACCCTGGCTATAATTCCCACATAGTGTTGGAACACTAAAACAAAGGAAAAAAAAAAATATATATAGCACTTGCTCACCCTAAGGCACCTGATCCTGGTTACCCCCCCACCCTGCGTTAACCCATTCACTGGCAGTTGATATGGCAAATCTTGGTGCAAAGCTTTTAGCAGCAGTAACTCCTGGCAGGAACTGCCAAGTTATCTATTTTTTCCCAAACTCATTAATTAACAAGTCACTGATTATCAATGGGTAGATGTTAAGAAACCAAAGAGTAGCCTGTTATCAGTGGCAAGCTACACAAGAAAAGGTCCCTTCCAGTCTAAACTCACCCCTTCCACCAACCCAAATTAAAAAGATTTATCTTTTAAAAATTTCTTGTTCAAATAAATTTTTATTTTCCTCTTAAGTACGCAGTAAGATTTATGCAAGGAAGCCAGAGTAGGAACACAAGTCCAGAAGGCAGAAATTGCCTGGCACAGCCATGAGGTGCAAACCAGTAAGTGCAGGCATTAGAACTTTCTGAAAGAGTTACTTAGGGCAGCTTTAATTTCTGTCAGTTGACAATGATCTCTGTGGCCTTCAGGAAATAATAAAATAATTTTCTCAAAATAAAACAGAGCTGACAACTCAAGAGAAGTATTCCATTCTGCTCACTCCAGCACTAACTATCCATCAGCTCCCTGCACCAGCCTGAAGGTTACTCTGCACCACTATGAAGGCAGCAGTACCACCCATGAGAGAATGTACCTGGATTTGGTTTAAACCCATCATTTCCCTTCTTTCTCCATATTGCTCTTTAGTCTCGGTCTCACAACACATTTCCATTTATTACCCTTCAAAAACTGTATCCCAAGGTCACTGCAAAAGAAACTACATTCCTGTTTAGACAGCGCACAACGGCGATCTCACAGCCATCCCTGCCACAAACAACGCATTCAAGGAAAAAAAAAAAGGCTTGCAGCTACATCAATAGCTAGCAATACACTTTTATGAAAGAAGCCAATACAATTTCCTCTGTTCCACCTAAATTCCATTATACCCAATTTTCAAAAGCTATGAAGCAATGAAAAAAAAAGTCTTCTGGGTTGATTTTTTTGCAGTTTTTCACAGTATTTTCTTTTTTAAATCAGTAATGTTTTATTTTATCAGTAATCTTTCTCATCTGCAAACAGAATTAAAGAAATTCATAAAAATGTTATGCACCTATTCAAAATTAAATGTAGAATAAATCACATGGCAAGACACATCAATAAATCAAATGGAACTGGAGACTATTTATATTCTCTAGAAGTAGGCATTTGAAATTAAGCAAGTTTTATTTGGGCACGTTTGTGACCTTTCAGGTAAACTACACCTCTTCCAAGCAAAGGCATTCATGGGAATCTTCTCCAAACTGTCCAGAACAACTACATTTTCAGTTGGCAGTTGCAAACATTGGTGTTGGAAGTGCTCACACAACTATCCAAGTAGAATGTAGCATTCTCATGCAACATACCCACCAGACAACTGTACCCAGAGTACAATTCAAATCTTGGAATGTTGTTTAAATGCAACCAATCCATAAGCAAGGAAAAGACAGTTGGGGAAAGGCGATGAGAATAATTGTTTGCCAGAAAATCTGAAACAAATAAGGACTTAAAGGAAATCCCTCTGTGTTTACAGACACTGCAGATGAAGACAGTTCAAGTTCATTAAGAACACTCTTTACTGCAAATTATTCACGTTACTCTACAGATCAGTGCGGGTGTCTTGTAGAAAAGCAGTGGTGTTTATGCCCGAACTGAAAATGCAACAATCTCCTCCTATTCCATAAGGATAACAAGCAGCATGACTGACAAAGATTGCTAAACATCTGAGGTTTGTTTAGAACAAAACCAGAAAATTTCTTCGGGATGTTTCTAAATAGAACAAGCCATGATAAAGAAAAAAAAAAATAAATCCTGCCTTAGCTATTTATGATGGGCTTGATGATCTTCCTCCTGATGTCACCTCAACTTCAAACACTGACTTCACAAAGGCAACTGCCAGTATCTCTGTATTTCAAGAGCAGCACTCCTTGAGCTCTGTCTCTACTCTGCCTTCTTGGAGATCTATAGCGAGCCTCCCACCTCTTCTTCTTTGGGCTGTTCTCCTTGCACATAATATATTCCTGATGCAATGTCTCTTAGACATTTGGAAGTAATGCTCTCTGAACTTACATCTTTTCAAATTTCTTCTGAAATCTGGAACTCTTTCACCACCTCCCTTTCTACCTACAAATTTTGAGTTTGGTACCAACATCTATCACCACCATTGCAATTACTGCTTAACTTCCTAGAGTATACAATATTAAAAGACTTCCCAAAATATAATACACCGAGTAATTTTAAGGTATACTGAAAAATGCTGCAACGTTGGAGGATCAAAAACATACTCTGGCTGCTCCCCCCAATTCTCAATTTAGAAAAGGAATTGTAAGAACTCACTTAAAATGCTACATTTGCTCGTCTAATGGGATCACAGGTTTTCTAGAGATCAGGAAGAATTCCTCTTGTAGAGGTAAATTCTGTTGAGAAACTTTTTGAATTTCTCCAACCTCTCTCATCATCCTAATGCAGCCCTTCCCACCATAGAGGCACCAAATGACATTAGAGTGGTGATGGAAAGTAGAAAAGTGCTTGAGCGGTGCAAGAACTGTATTTATGAAATCATCGCTTCCGTAGTTCCTGCTGATGTCTGAAAGGTAGGTATATAAATAGTCATATAGTCCTACTTACTTGGCAGTGTCTGAATTTTAACTACTCCTGGATGAGAAAGCTTACTGTGCTTTACAAAAAATAAAACCAGTCAGAGCCTGCTCCTGTTTCAACAAGTACCTAATAATTTTGCTGTTGGTACAGGAGTAAAAGACTAATGGTGTGGCCCTACAAAGTCTGCAGAAGGACAGAAGCTAAAAATCATTTCCACTGTAATTAGCAAACAGGAATTTGCTTTAAAATAAAATTTAAAAAAAAACCAAGGATATCTGAACTTTGCAGCTTAGACATGTGGCAGGGTAATAATACCTGTTTGCTTCAGCCAGGGATGCAGGCTGAACAATCAGATCAATGGTATATAACATTAAAAAAGACCAAATCTCTCATAACTCATAACCACCACTTGAAAATCCATTAAGTCTAAGTCACTATGACACAACCTTTCATGGCAAAATTTCCTTCTTAAGACCTCTACTGCCCACAGAATTGCTTGCAATATTTGACTTCTGTGATTACTAAGCTGTTTAAGTCTTCACAGAGCATCACAGCAACGGGTATGCTTTCACTGCTTTGAAACACACTTTTTTAAAGAATATAAAACCTCTCTCTAGATAAACATTAATAGAATATAGTGGTTGGTTAAAAAGGCCATGGCGGGGAGGACTGCAATGTTGTACACCTCTAGAACAATACATTCATCTAGACAGCTAAACAGAATAAAAATGGACTTGCTTCAATCAATTCCCTCTAGATCCAACACACTGTGTCAGGAAAAAAAATAAAAATAGAGCAGTATGAATGAAAAGAAATACACTTTGTTTAGCCTACTTACCTAAGGAAACCAGGCTTCCAAGATCATGTTGTCTACCAAACACTTCTCAAATAAATCTGAAGCTTTCAATTTCAAGCAAATTTGACAAATAATAATAAAAAAATTCACAAATTTCAGTTTCTGCTGGTGTCATGGAAACAGGTGGTTAAGGCTGTAAAGAAACATCCTGTTTAAGCACCAAGCATCCTGTTTAAGACCCAAATTTCATGATTTCTGTTCTTACATAACCCAATAGCAGGCTGCTGAACACCTTGCTGATGGTTCATAGAAAACATTACACACCAAAAGAGCTGTTAGATGGAATACAGTGGAGAAAAGGCAGCCCCTACACTTTTTGCTAAGGTGAAAGCGCCATGAGTTTCAAGCAGAATTCTTCGTATTGAATGTCTGCAGAACTAGGTTTAAAGCAGGATGAAAAGAACACCACAAAATAGATAAGCACTAATCACATTTTTCATTAAGTTTATCTCAAAATGAATAGGGTAACTCCCACTTAGAGCCAATGTCTTGCTGCTTGGAGACAAAGCAGCATTTTGCAAATTTCAGCTACACATTGAATTGGTGCAAACGATGCTGGAGCCTACAGAGTGGCTGTCAAATGAAAACGCAAGAAAACCCTCTGAAATGCTGAAAACCTTCACAACAATTACTTCAGTTCCTCATCTTTGTAGTCAGTAACAGACACTCGCTACAGTCAATCTGAATTAAGAGTTTCAAGGGCGAACAATCTGAATTACTCTCAAGAGTTTCAAGGGTGAAACAGAGGTTAATGAGGCCAAAAGAAAGAAACAAACAAAGATAGCTGTGAATTTTTAAATAAATAAACAAACAAAAGAATATGCAAGAAACTGATTTCACACAGAATTAGCAGCAAAGCCCCTGACCTAAAACTACAACAGTCCTTCACAATCAGGTACGAGTGGGGGTTCTCCAGGCAGACTGTTTCTACGTAAATTAGAGTAACACAACACACATCCTTTGTTCATTAACTGTTAATTACAATTAAAACCTCCTATAATTAACCGTAGAAGAACATATCAATGAAACATAGGTAAACCAACCTTTCCCCACTCACCTATATATATAGCAATGATCTTTTAGACTGACAGGTCTGCAACATAATTTTTTAGTACAATAATTAAGGTTGTGCTGCTCCTTGTATTCTTGCAAAAAAAGCAAACACAAGATTCCATGAGCTACTCCTCCAGCTGCAGTAAACAAGAGGTGCTCTGAATTCAACTGCTTCCAAAAGCAAACCATCTCACTACAGTACTCACATCGCAGGTTAAGTTCACATGCTACATTAGTAGAAATCCTTTTTTCTCCTTGCTCTATTATTCCCACCACCAGCAAAGAGCAAAGCACTGATATTTTCCAGCACTGCCCCATGTAGCTCTTTTCCAACTTCTCTAAGAGTCTCCAAGCCTCTCCTTGTGGCATCAGTCACCCTTAGCAAGCTCGACACACATGAAGCCACTCAGGCCAAATTTTGCATACCTGATTTTGATTTCTAATCAACTCTTTCAAGATGGGTCATTACTCACTAATTTGAACTGAAGCCCTTTCTGTGTCAGTTTTGCCCACCCACAGCCAGACGTCACCAGGTGCCACTAATGTCCCAGACAGGCAACTGGACCTCTTTGCAGGGACCAGTAGGCTGCTGGTGGTAAATTCTCTTTTTTTCAGCTATTAAGGTGGCAATTGGTGAGAACTTCACAGAAAGCAAGCCAGTGAAGAGTCCTACTTAACCATTATGTTCTCCCTCCATGGCACCCTTTCTAAATCTGCCCTGAACTATGAACCCACACTCCTTCCTCAAACCCCCTTCTTTTGATCTTAGTAAGAGCAATTAATACATTTGTAGAATATTAATGTATCTGGGAGCAAACCTGCTTGTCTGAAAGAACTTTGAGTCAAGATTTTTTGCTATTTGAAATAAAAATGATGGATATGAAGATCACTGCAAACCAGGCCTCTGCAACACAACTTCCCCTTTCTTTCTATTCATCCTTGACAGATTCTACTTCTCACTCTTCCCTATCCCCTCAGAAAAAAAAAAATATTCCAAACCATCACCTCCTAATCCGCCAAGCTTTAAAGTCAAGCTCTCAAGGAATCATTACAACCACTATTTCCCTCAGCCATATGCTCCCGCAACCCACACTCCAAGTTCCACACGACGATGAATCAGGGCCTCAGGCCGCGCTCCTTGTCCTCTCCCCAAAATGCAGCAGGTCTCCTGCTTACCCTCCAAGCCAAGCAGGGTGAGGACTCGCTACGTTCCACACGCTGTTCCTGCCTTTCTGCATGCTCCCAAATGTGATTAGCACAGAAAATGCGAGAAGACCAGAAGGCATCTTTCCATATTTAGCCATGTATGTTTAACACCGAGTTGGATTTCACCTCAGTGCATGATTCTGTTAATCAAGGGCGGGTATAGCAAGGAAGACATAGACTGACATCAGCTACTTTGGAGATTTCTCTTCCCCCCCCCCACCCCCTTCCCCCCATCCACCTTCAGCACCATGCATTGTGCATTTTATGTGCATCCGTGTGTGCAAACGGCAGAGACTTATCTATAAAGATCAGTTCTATGGTAAAAACTGCAAAAGGAAACTTTCACCCTTGCCCAGCTGGTTGAATAACTGCAGAGGCCAACAGCAGCAAACCTCTAAATACATCCTCTTCTTCTCCCTCCACCCCCACATCTCTAATCACTTAAGAGGAAGATAGGAAGATTAGCAGAGAAGAAAAAAAATAAACCAAAGCTGCAGATAACCCTTTAGGACCACAACGACAGGCTGCGAGACATGGAGCAAGAGGTTAATGCAGCTGTATTTTCAGGAATCTTGGACACAATTGTATGTAAAGGGGAGAGAGGGAGGGAGCGGTGCTGAGAAGGTGAGAGAGAGAAAAAGGAAATGGTGATGAAGACAAAAATGAATTTGTCATCTACAGCGGGGTCTTTGATCACCTGGAGTATCCAGGCAAGGATTACCAGCAGGGCAGTTTTATTACCAGTACACTGCAGTTTTTTGGTAGAGTATTTTCATTATCATCCTCAGAACAGATCCGAGTAAGAATACAGCTGCAGAAGCCAGGGCTTATTGAGCTATGCAAAGAATAAAGGTGGCTACCAAAACAGTGAGAGAAAGCTACCTTTAGCAGCTGATACACTGAAGAGATTGGAAAAAAAAAAAGAAATCTAAATAAAAGTCACTTTCACTAGAAGACAATGTCATCTTCATCCCTGCCTCTGAACGGTTGCTATGGGGTTGTGAAGAGGAGGGGAAGGATGGGGGGGGTGGGGGGGTGTTATAATCAATCATCTCAGAAGAGCATTGCTTCTTACAGAGAAAGATCTGGATTTTGACTGTGTCCCTAAGAAAATTGCGGACTGCAGAGCTGCTGCCACGCAGGGCAGTGAGGAAGCAGCCAGAGCAGAGGCAGCAGCTGGGGATGGAAACGCCTATTAAATCCTTTAGACAACAGATGGGCAAAGCTCGACTGGGTTATAAAAAAAAAAAAATACACCACAATGCATCATGTTTTATTGTCCCACCATAATGAACAACACTTAACACCCACATGCCCAAAGAAGCCCCCTCTACAGCTGATCTTCCCCCTTTCCCTAAATTATAATCTTGAGTCTCAATCCACTTTTGGGGGGCTCCTAACCCAATTCATTTGCTCGAAGCCATAGCTTATTGCACTTGTTACAAAAAAATATAATTTAAAATATTTTGGAAAAAAAGGGAGACATGTTGGTTTCTTTTTAAGGGCTTTTCTCCCTATTAATGCTCCCCTGCCCTTGAAGTGGATATGCTATCCAAGCAAGCAACAGTAAGTCCAGATCTTGAACGCATTTAGTGGATCTAATTATGTCATGTAGGGCAGAAGCACCTGCTCTCTCCTAATTCCCTACACTCGGTTTCCTCTTTTTAATATTTCTTACCATTGTTCCATTCAGGAAAATCTGCTGGGGGCGAGTTTCATAAACAAGCTTTAAGAGAAATAATTAAATAACCTCCC
>JANHFX010001685.1:0-25005 GCA_027560015.1 Chloroceryle amazona | reverse complement strand
CCTCTTTTGATCATGAATTGGTTAACATGTGGAAACACGCTACCAAAAAGTTGAACAGAGCTGTCTTGACTGGGCTAGTGCCAAAGTTATAAACTAGTATCTCGGTGCTGAAAGCTATAAACAGCTACGTGAGTAGCTCAGGATTGCACCATACAAATAATTTGTATGTGTTGTTCTGCATAATGCTACATCTGGTGACAAGAGAAAACATGGTGCATAAGCAGGGACAGCCAGGGTTCCAGACAAGAATTTCAGATAATCACTGGCTTTTTCTCCTCTGAGGCTTCTGTGCTTCTCTCCAACAGCCAGGCTGTGCATCTCCAGAAAAGTACTAACAGAGCCTTCTAGGGCAGGGAGTCAAAAGCTGCTAACAAATTGGCTTTGCTACTTTTGGGGAGGAATGAGTAAAGGTCATGGGACTAAAGAGCATTGGTGGGCTCTCCTGCACTTCCCTTCACCTCTATTGTCTGCAAGTAACAAGATTTTAGCACTCTCTGTCTCTGTCACCGTGGAGACCACAGTTCCCTCAACTGTGCAATGCAGCCTGGTACCCACCTTTGTGAAGGTGAGGGGGAGATGTCCCTGTCAGCCTGCCAGAGCCACAGTCTGGCTTGCAACAAGGGACAAAGAACCAAAGTAAGAAGTAATCTCTGGAAAACTACTGCAGTACACCAATTTTTATCCTCTGGTATCCATTTCCAGTAGCAGAAAAAGAAGTCTCTTTCCTTAACGTGCACCTCATGAGTTTCCATTGCTGACAAAGAGCATTTTTTCCACAGAAATACAGAAACACCAATTTCTGAGATACCTGGATTGTTCTGCTTACAATGCATAAAGGCATTCCTTGGGGAGTCCTGTACTGAAGTTGTCAGAGTGCAGGATGAAGTCAGAAGAATCTTTCTTCTAAACAAGCTTCACTGAGCTGTTTCACTTATTTTGTTTCCTTTTTTTATTCAAACCAACCTCTCATCTGGGGTAATGGGAATTAAAGTGATAGTGTATATTTTCAACAGAAGTGATCCATTCCTCTTAGATCTGAGACACCTTTAGCTCAGGACAGAGGTGCAATTAGCAGATGGTGGAGAGTCTGGTGTTTGAGCTGTAGGTGGTGGTGTTGCTTTGTGGGAGTTCAGTGAGGACAGACTACTTGAAAGAAATAGAGGCAAGCTGGCGTAGCTAATGAACCAGCTGCCTGACTATAGTCACCTTTCCTTCATCCTCAGTCGCTTGCACAATGTCTTTTACCAATGTGAAGAAATACAGAAGTCTTACATTTCAGCATGATTTAGGAACAGAGGTAGAAGAGCAATGCAGGTGTAAGCAGACAGATGCCAGTCAAACAATGGGAGAGGTTATCTTTAGCAATACAGTGCTTAATGACAGTTCCTTGCATCATTTTGCCTTTTTTTTTATGCAAAGTCATTCTTCAGTTATGTGGAATCTTAGATTTCAAAGTACATTTCACAGTCGCCTTGGTTTTGGTTGCAGTCAACATATGCACCATTTGGCTTGCAGGCAGTGTCTAATCTAACACCCAGTAGTGGTGGTACCAAAGTTGTGGGGACTCTTCAATCTAGCTGATGCCAGGTGCCTGTCAGTAAAGTTCTCATACCCCACTGTCACTTGTGGCCACCAAGTCAGTGATGAACAGGAAGAACAGCCCAACTTCTCCCCTGCAGCTGTCAATACAAAACCATATTTAGAATCATAGAATCATGGACTGGTTTGAGTTGGAAGGGACCTTCAAAGGTCATCTAGTCCAACCCTCCTGCAGTGCACAGGGAAATCTACAACTAGAGCAGGTTGCTCAGAGCCCTCACCTGGAATGGTGCCAGGGATGGGGCATCAACCGCCTCTCTGGGAAACCTGGGCCAGGTTCTCACCACCCTCAGCATAAAACATTTCTTCCTTCTCTCCAGTATAAATCTCCCCTCTTTTAGTTTAAACAATCACCTATTTGAGTTCACATTATGCAAAAAAAAACCTCTCCAAACCCCTAAATAATGAAAAGTGTTATTTGGGACTCCTGACATGTGAACAAAGAATTTTTCCTAGAGCCTCTGAGATTTGTCAGTGGACTGGTGTCTCCCTGCAGTGCTGGAGACTGGGGCATGGTCCATCTCTGCTCAACACAGCAGCTTAGCCCCAAGGGCATGAGACAGAGCAAGCAGAGCCTTGGCAAAGATTTACAGAAGGAAGATACACCCTGGAAAGAGTGAAGAGAAAGCAGGGAATATATAAAGCAAACCAGAGCCCCTTGGTCTTTCAAGAAAGGATGTCATATTCACCATACTTTTGTCCACAGACACCATAAGGAGCATCAGCCTAAGAAGGGCACAGTTAGACAAAAATAATGAGGATAAGAAAGTGCTCAGAGTCACAGGCACAAATTCAGTCACGCATTGAAGGGCACACTTAGAAGGAAGCTGTTGGAGTGCTTACTGAGAGCCATTTCCAGACAAGGGCACTACTTAGACATCACCTGGGACATTCAGTTCAGACCTAGGTTTTTCCTCCTTCGGCGTGCTCTGAGGAATCCCACATTGCTCCCGAGTCTTCTGGGGATATAGAAAAGATGAGGATATTGGTATGAGGAGCTGTCAGTCTCAGGCTGTGGGTTTGCTTTCCCTGGCGACAGAGCTTTTTGTCCTCCTGGCAGACACTATTCAGCTTAATCGTCATTTAAACAGCCAGTTCATTACTCTCTTGAGTCTTCACGCCCGCTAACAGTCTTAGAGTTGCTTTTCCCTGATCAGACTAAGACATTCAGACCCTTTCTTCATTTTCCTTTGCTTGATCTCCACAACTGCTGACACATGCTAACCTGACTCAAGCTTGTCGCTAACCTAAATAGTCCTAACAATCACTAACCTCCATTTAATGGCTTCAAAGAGGGGATTTGGGTAGTTCTTTTGCTCTCTAAAAAGTTGGATATATCTGAGTTATTTGTGAGGAAGGTCATTCCAGTCCAATTCAAAAGTGTCACAGATGACAGATCTCTGGTCGGATGTGGTTTTTAATTAATTTAACTTAATCTACTTAATGGATTTACTTGTAAGTTATCAGAAGATTCACTCAGAGCTTATATGCTGTAAGTTTGGGGATGATACATGGAGTCTTTTTACATACTGCATAGAGGCTGATTCTTTATTTATTTTTTTAAATATAGTATTTTAGAATTGTATTCAGCAGTGGTTTTGCTGTTTTTCCTCTGAATAAAACCAGCTTTGTCACTAAGGTTACAAAGCCAGACAGCTTTAAAGTTGGGAAGTTCCTCATTTTAAGCTGATTATGCCTCTTTTAGTGCAAGAGTGTTTAATTTAAGCTAACAAACATTTATTTATCATTGCTAACTGGTCTTTGCAGATCTTATTTACTGCATACTAATCAAATTCTTATAAAAAAACAATTATTCATTTCCCTGTGGGTTTTCCTGTGGCAGTCATCACTGTAACATGCAAGTACTTCACCCTTTTTCCCACACCACATTCTTGTTAGATGAGTTATTTTTATTTACACAATCCAGATGGAAACTGAGACAGAGTGATTTAGATGCAAGTTGTTTATTCACTTTGTGTTGGCCATTATAAATTAAATAGTTTTCATTGATGCTAATTTTAGCTGCAAATTCTTAGCACATCGGATCAGATACTTAAGGAGTAGGAAGCAATTAATGAATCCATGTCAAATATGTGCCTTCTTATCTTGCAGCATGTTATCTGAGGACTATCACAGTGGCAAGGAAAGAATACAGTTTCCCAGCTATCCATTATTACCTTGAGAACAAGCCAATAGCATCCCAGAATCACAAACTGCTAGGGGTTGGAAGGGACCTCTGGAGATCATCTGGTCCAACCCCTCTGCTCCAGCAGGGTCACCCAGAGCAGGGGGTTCAGCTTCGCAGTGTCCAGGTGGGTTTGGAATCTCTCCAGAGGAGATGACTCCACAACCTCTCTGGGCAGCCTGAGCCAGGCTCTGACACCCTCACACCAAAGAAGTTTTTCCTTTCGTGCAGATGAAACCTCTTGGGTTCCAGTTTGTGCCCATTGCCCCTTGTCCTGTCACTGGGAACAGCTAAAAAGAGTCTTGCCCCATCCTCTTGATACTCACTCTTTAGATACTGATCAGCATTGATCAGTTCCCCTCACAGGCTGCTCCTCTCCATCTGAACAGCCCCAGGGCTCTCAGCCTTTCCTCGGCACATTGATGCTCCAGGACCCTCGGCATCTTTGTAGCCTCTGCTGGACTCTTTCTGGTAGGTCCCTGTCTCACTTGAACTAGGAAGCCCAGAACTGGACAAAATACTCCAGATGTGGCTTCATGAGGGCAGAGTAGAGGGGCAGGAGAAACTCCCTCGACCTGCTGGTCCTCTTGTTAACATTCCCAGCTCCATTTGCTACTCGCCTTCCAGCAGTGGCAACAAATGGAGGAATATCATGTGCAACCAAGAAAGAAAGCCAGCCATGAAATTCAAACTATCATATGTAAAGAGAGTGGAAGAATTGGCATTTAGCTGTAAAGAGCCCAGAGGGTTTACTTATTAAGGTTACTAAAATCAGACAGACTCCTTAAACTCCCCAGTTACTTCCTGTGCTACCCAGTAGCTGCATTGCTACAAAGGGGCCAAATCCCTGCTTGGACTGATGCATTGATTTGCTTTTCGTTTAGGTTGGTGCTGACAGGGAGAACCTGGTGCAGGAACACTCAGCTCCTGACTTTCCTCACCCCCTCTGAGGACTCAGGAGGACAATGGCTGGTGTTGATGCTCTCTGGGGCTAACTGGAGAAGAAAGCTGGAGCAGGGCTGCTGTGTTGCCAAGACAATAGTCAGTGAAAACCAGAAAAGATCTGACTAAAATAAAGTGAAGCAAAGTAAAGAAACACAAAGTACTGTAATGGTGGGGGGGGGCTGCTTGTTTTCTATTTTCCCTGTGAATTCACTGAAAAAGAATTGATGAAGAGAAGAACTGTGGCAAAAGCAGCTGGGCATAAAAACCCTGGGACTGTATATACTACTCTGACTGATCACGGTTTACATCAAAACCTAATATTGTTTATACTCAAGTGAGATGGAGTTTACTATTCCATGCATTTTTAGTATGACTGTCTTTGTATTTACTTGTTTAATGAAATATGGAGTTTGAGACCTTTGCAGTGCTCTTTCTTCTGAAGAAACTCTGTGAAGTGGAAGGTGAATATGCTCAACCATGTAATGGGATCGTTTATTTTGGGTTTTAATTAAATTTTTTTTTTTACTTTTAAAATATCAGATCCATATTACATCCCAAGCTTTATATGAGAGACAACATCTGGAAGTGCAAGTAGTCATAATAAAAAGCACTTTAAATGAAAGTAATAGAAAAATATGGAGCAATTATGCAAAGCTTTCAGGATTTATCTCATTCATTGCATGAAGATCATATTTCCGTAACTCTGTCTGCTATATGAAAATATTATTAATCTATACAGCAGTTGTCAGCATTTAACTGGCTTGGATTTCTTGTAAGGGCTTTTGTGAAGGCTGTTCCTTTTAATAGGTCTGATCTAGAGTCACTGAAACTACATGGGGATTTTTCAGGTCACAATGCTTTGTGCCAGAAGTGTGTTACCCTGCCCGTTGACCAACAAGCACTACGTACATAGCAGTAATTAAATGTATAAAAATTCATAAAAGTCCCTGTGCAGAAGGGACTCATGCCCTGCTGTTTGCTCCTAGCCTATGAACTACAGACGTATGTAATTTGTAGTAAAATTGCACTAACCAATTCCTTTCTCTTCTGCAAAATACAAATTTAATCCAAGTACCTCCAGCCCTTGTCCCTTACCCCTGTGAAAAGCATTTTGTCTGTGACCTCTTGGATTTATTGTCAGAGAATTCCCACTGAAGCACCCTGAGAAATCTCAGCTAGGACAGTTGCAAAGGAATCAAGAGGCAGTCCCTCTGGTAACCATATCCCATAAATATAAGCATTTACAGGTTGATCCTGGCATTTTAAATCCATTTAGAAACCTAGTGGCAGCTTCTACAGACCCAGAAATATTGATATAATAATAATTTTGTCATGATGCTGCTTAAAAACTGGTCATAGAATTGTTCCTCAGCTTGAGTTTCCATGGGGTGTTAAGATGAAGTGTAATGCCGCTAAGTAATCTTGAAGTGATAGAAGCAGGGATTACTCTGGCAGGGATTACCTCTGCAAGAGAAAGTCACTCTCTTCTCCCCAGATGAGAATATTGATAATAAATCTGACCGAGGAAAGCTTTAGCATCCTTCTGTTTTATCTAAGCAGTAGAATTCAGCTGGCATCTTCCCAAGCTAATGAGGCCATCATAGGGGACACTTTTGTGCTGGCTGTGCAGCACTGGAGAATCTATCCCAGTCTTTAGCTGGTGTAAATCAGCTCCGTTATCTCCTCCCTAAACTGGCAACCGCTGTCATTCCCAAAGCCTCCAATAGCTTCAGGAATCAAACTGCCAACCCTAACTTTATACATCTGCTTCAGCACAAAATAAAAGTGTTTCTCTTAATGCCTAGAAATCCCCTGTCCTCACCTCACTCTTTATTACAATGTCTTGAAATTCAGCCAGAATGCTTAAGTAACTGCAGAATAATCTCCAGAGATTAAAAGATCTGCGACAAAAACAATAGACAAGTGATCCCTAGAGAAGGGAGATTTGTGATTCTTCTTGTGCTTATAGAAGTCCATAGCAGCTTCAGAGAAGTTAACAGCAGCAAGAAGAATCAAATGACAAGAGCGTCCAGCCCTACAATTATTGCTAATCACATCTTTAATAAGGAGGATTTTCCAATGTAAAAGGGGAATTTGAATGTAGATGGAAAGGCTGCTGTGAGTTTTCTCACAAAAGGTTCATCTTTTCTGTTGAAAAACAGAACTTGAGCTGCTTTTGCATCAGTTTTTGTGTTTGTTGGGGTTTTTTTGACTTTAGTGACCTACTCTCTTCTCATATGGGTAAAGATCTGGCGGTTCAACATCTGTAAAAGCTAGACATGATGGACACATGTTTATAAATCTGCATAGTGGCCATAGACTTTTCTTCCTTATAGACTGAAACCTGTTCAAGTTTCCTCAAGTGTTTAACGATATCTGCATTATCTCTGCAGAGAGGCAATTGGTTTCCCCTTTCTTGGCAGGCAGTCATTTCACTGTTGTGCTGGGCTCAGCAGACACACAGGTCTTGGATTTACCCAGCCCAGAGATTAGATCACATTTAAGTGGCACTGCAATTGTAACATTTTCTTCTCTTCCCCCTTCTCAGCTTCCAGGTTTGCTTCCTACCCAGCCTCCAGCTTCCAAAGTCTGCTAATTCCTTGCTTCTAAGTAGTCCAGCCCAAAGCATCCTCCTTTCCATAACCTGTTTCTTTCTTTAACCAACAGATATTTTTTCCCCCTCTGGATCTTTTCCAGTCTTCATTTTCTGTCTACTATGGCTTTCAGTCAGTCTGCTTGACAAATCCTCTCTCGCTCTGCTCCCAAAAACCTGCCTTTTGATCCAGCGTTCTGCCATTTCACCTCTGGGCTTCCAGTCCTGTAACTTGGAAGATACAGCAATAAAGCAAGCACGAGGAAGACTAATCCCCAAAATGGCCTCGGTAATTCTCCTTTCTCTTCTCCCCCGAGGCAGGCACATTGACATTTTGAGTTAAGTTAAATACTGGCTATCTAAAAAGAAACTGAAGATTACCTATAAAGTTTCTAATGGCTCACACCGAGAGTCTCTCAAAGGGCAAAAACTGAGGCAGAACTTGCTGCAAATTCATAGTAAAGTTCTCTGGGTAATGGCAGGGAAATTCTTCCTCTCTGTAAGCAAATCTTACTGTGCTCAGGCACTCTGAGGAAAGCTATTAATCCTGGGCCTGATCCGTGTTACATCAGAGTAAATCAGAAAAAAATCCCCTGGAGTCAGAGAAGTTACAAAAATGCGTAAAAAGATCTTTAATTATTACTAAGGCCAGGATCCCTGTTATGAAAATAGGGACTAAGCCTCTGCCTCTCCACTCATTTGGCAATTCTAAATTTGCTCACAGGAGGAGCAATGTGATCTACCAGGCAGAGCACTGAAATAAGAGCTGGGAGCCCTGGAGTCTGTTCCTGGCTCTGACAGTGACATATTAGGTGACAATGAGCAGATCATTTTACTTTTGTAAGCCAAAGCTTCCCCTTTCACCTTTGGCTTCCTTGGTCTGTAAAGTCTTTGGTCTCAACAGGACCTTCTAAGTATTGGCATAATGTAAGTAATGACAAACCCGTGTAAAGACTAATTCTAAAAGAAAATTAACTGGGGTTTACATACAACGAAGGTACTTAAGAGTCATGCAAAATAACATACCAAGGTATTGTTCATTGGCACTGGGATTCCAGAAATCCAGAGCAATGAGGCTGTTTTGTTACCCCAAGACTCATTTGTCACCAACAGTCACAACGTTTCCTTAAGATGACAAGAGATCAGTCTATCTAACTTGCAATTAGGGATTAAAAAAACGCTTGACGAGAAGATCTGACCTTAATTAAAAAAATTAACACTGTGACAAAAAGTAAACAAAGTGCAATTTTTGGTTTAATTAAAATGCCACAATTACAATGTAAATAATTGTGTTTTATTAATCATCGGCATTCAAGCTTGAGACGGGAGCAATACTAATGATAATTAAGTTGCTGGTAGTGAGTATGGTGCCTTAATAATTACATAGTAGTTAATACAGAATGCTAACTAACACTGGAAAATTCTGCATAGCAATTATGTTATCTAAGGCTGCTAATTAGTTATGTTAATTTAGAATTCCTTTAGTTTCCTGGGTTAAAACTGCAAACCCATTGTCACTTCTGTCACATGGAACATAACTGGTGCTCGCTTTCCCTTTCTGTTGAAGTTTACACAACAATGTTTCACAGCACTGAAGTGGTCTCTGAGAGAGACAGATCCTACAGAATTTTACACTGTATTTGATAGTTATTTGTCTGGTAGCAGCATGACAAGACCCTTCTGATTATTAGTGTAAAGTCCACTTTTTAAAGTCATTCTTATTAGTCCTATTTTGCAGAGAGAGAGAAAAAAAAAGCATTTTTAAGGGGTATGAAGAGAATGAAGACAAGAAACTAAGCTGGTCCAGAGACAGGCCAGAGGTAGAGTAAAATATCACAGGTAATCACTGCTTGCAGTCATAATACTGAGGTCTGGGCTCCTGAGTCAGGATATGGGCATGGAGCTGTGAAGCCTGAAATGCCGAATCAGTTGAGCTGAATGTAGTTTAAAGTAGACGTTGCAAATAGCTTGAGTGCACAAGGTCTCAAAGGTAAAAAAGAATTGAGAAAATACCCTGCAAGGGAAATTGGACTGGTCAAAATGCCCTGCTTGTGGATTTACATTTTTCCAGAAATACAGAAATCAAATGGCAGAAGATTAATGAGTGGTTTCCCTGCATCTGGAAGGAATGGCTGTCACAAAAAAGAAGACAGGGGGGCAGTTTTCTTTCAGATAAGAGTGGCCAGGAGTCTGGAATGTATTGTCCCCATCTCCTTTTACCACCCCACCACTGTGTGGTTGTCTCCCAGTTGAGAATGGAGGGCATTTCTTCTTTACACCCTCCCATTAGGTTGTTGCAGATAGCCATAAGATCTCCTCTTTGCCTGCTCTTCTTCCTAAGACTAGAACACACACTTCCCTCAGCCTTTCCTAACAGTTTTTATGTATCTATATATGATAAGACCCACAAGGGCATTTGGGCAACCCACTCTACTCAGTCACCAAAATGCCTCTCTGCATCATGGCCTGAGTTCTGAACCTCAGAAAATCACCTCTTTGTTTTTTAGAGAGCTCAGCTGCTTTGCCCCTTATGTGGAGTAGATTACACCTGCTCCAGTGGTTGGACTCGATGATTTTAATGGTCTTTTCCCACCTAAATTATTTTATGATTCTATTCCATCAGGTCTTAATCTAAGTGTGGCCAACATGGAGTTGCAGGGAATGTGCCTTTTTCTTTTCTCCTTTCCATTGGCTGAGCAAGGGAGAGGAATCCAGATTTTGTGCCATGGCACACCATGTGCAATGGCAACACCAAGAGCTCTAAGCCCCGACCTTATGTTTTACTGACACGTGTTCATCTTCTATGTTGACTGCTTCCTTATCCTGTGAGCATAAGTTTCTAACTAATGTTCAAACCTGTTGCTCTGAGCTTGTTTGGAAAGGCCATGTGGCTACAGGGAATCTCCAGGGATGGTGGAACAGAAGAGGAGAATGCCTCCCTCTCCCCTCAGCCCGTATGCATGTCGGAGCTATTTATAATACTACAGATTAATACATATAGGGAAACAGAGCCTCTCAGCAACAGAGTGTCAGCAGCATCTGAGACTGAAAGATGCAGAGAAGCAGGGCTGGCAGCTCTAAGGACTCTCTTGCCCCAGGCAAAGCAGCAGGTCTCCTGTGTGCCATCACCCACACATCTTTACTGGACAGCTGGTTGTTCCCGATGCTTTGCTGCACTTGCTGGCCCTGTTGATAGGGCTGGGCTGGAAATGAAGTTAAATACCTCAGAGTGGCTCAGTGACATTCTTTATCCCACAGGTACCAGTTCCTTCACAGCTCAGAGCCCTGCTTATCAGATGTTGAAGGTGTGGCTGCTTCTACTTACCATTTTTTTAACCTGGTGACTTTATTAGATTTTTATCTAGGCCTGAAGTTCATAATTTGTGTCTGTATTTTCATAAAACACCTGACTGAGAGCCAAATTCTGCTCCAATTACTCCTATGTAATATGATTTTAAAGTGTTATTTAGGAATGGATTAGTTTAGTTCCATGTAGGGACTTTAATTTAGAGCCTCCTTATGAACTTTGGAGTCCACATATGAATTCATCAGGGCTACAAAATAATGGGTTTTATCTTCCTCGGAAAGCTTCTTGAGTGGAGATGCAAAACTTAATTCTGCCATCATTTTCCTCGATTTGTTTCTAAGCTTCTTTTTCACAGAAGCAAAATTGTTTTTCAAGGGGCAAACACTATTCAGAAAGGCAGACTTGTGTTTTCTGTGGACAACTTTTCACAGTTATCTGTAACTCCAAAGGCATTGAGACGACTTATTCAAGCTTCTCAGTAATTTTTATTACCTCCTATTTCCAGATCACATACTCTCTCCTGTACAAAACCCACTCCTTGCTTGTAGCCAGTAACATCCCTTGCAGTATCACAAAGTGCTTTACAACCATAAGCTAATTACATTCCCACGATGGGAATCTCAACGGCAAATGTACAAACCAAGACCCAGAAGGTTCAAGGAACTTGGTTAACAAGAAGCTTGTGGTTAAGACTCGAGAAATCTTTCCCAGGCTCCTCCTGCTCTAATTACTGGGCTGTGCTTCTGAAGGGATTCTACCCTGAAGTGCTGCTACTTTACAACTGCTCTCCTGGTTATCTGCTGCAGACCATCCGGTCCCTGCCTGAGTTTGGTTGGTTATTTTCATTGACTGTGGCAGCG
Organism: Chloroceryle amazona; assembly: GCA_027560015.1. NCBI lineage: Eukaryota > Metazoa > Chordata > Aves > Coraciiformes > Cerylidae > Chloroceryle > Chloroceryle amazona. The sequence continues at coordinate 13,516 of JANHFX010001685.1, read as the reverse complement.
TCAAGCAGAGGTGGTTAATCTCTGTGTTCGGCGTCTACAAGCAGGAGGGTCTCTGTTAGGGAGCTGTCACATATCGCTCACTGGCCGCATGTGTACCGCCACAGATAGGAGCACCTCTGTCCAGGAAATGTTGAGATGAGCCACTTAACAAGCTGCCTCTGCATGGGAGCTTTGTTTAGAAAGCTGGAATGAGAAGCACTCCAAGTCCTGAACTGCCTCTGACAGATGAGCCAATTCTAAATGCTCTTTATATACCACAGAATAAGAGCAATTAGCAGAGTTCTGCTGGTGAGCAGCAAGGCCATGCCTAGCTTGGTTCAGTATCTTCAGCCCTGCAGTCCCAGCACAGCAAGCACTGGGCCATTTTGAGAAGTTGGGCTTTTGTCTGAAGCAAGGTCATCCTGCACCTGCTTCTCCTTCAAACCTCCTCCGAAGTACAGACACCTGGACTTTTTCAAAGGCAAGGAAGGCAATTTGACAACACAGCTCCAAGTGTTTCTCAAAATCTTCCCCACAAACCCTTAGAAATACAGCCCCTTGTGCTCATGCTGTTCTCCTGCAGAAATCAGTAGAATCTCAGCACTGTAAGCTAGAAGTGAGGGGAGGAAATGGCCTCACGAGAGGCCCTTCTGGATATCAATGGTGAAAATGAAGCAGTTAATCATCGTACCGCATGGTGATGAGACTCTGCTGCCAGGCTAATAAACACTCGGATCCAGCATGGTGTGGATGAGCAACCAGATGTGTTCTTGTCTGCGGAGGCAGCAGAGGGATTTCAAGGTCTGCACTGGGTCTGCTGGAGACAGAGGAATTATTAACAGTGGTAGCAATTTGAATAGTCAAATTGATGAGGGGCTCAGGGAAGATGTCAGTAAATTAGAAATCGTTAGAGACATTTTGAAAAGCATTAAGGTTGAGAATTTTGTTAAAGGACGTGTTTATTACAAAGATGACTGAACCCTGTGAGAAAGGAAAAGACATTTTATAGTATCACTTAATTGAAAGAACAAGGGCAGGCATATGTCTGTGAGTGCACAGGCACACATGTACACATGCTGGAGAGCTTTCAGAGGAGCAAAGTTTCAGATAAACAAAATGAGAGTAAGAATTTGAAGGGGATAGGCAGCTGAAACAGAAGCTTTTAATTGCTTCCTGATTGCTTGGGTCAAGTATAGAAAGTGATAAAAGGCAAAGCAGAGCAACATGATTTTCTGTATGATTCTCCTTCCTGCTCTTCTGTGCATGGCAGTGATGAAGCACCGAGGAGAGGGCTGGGGACACAGGGGTCTGAAGAGAGGACAGAAACAAAAGGCTTCTTAAGACTTCCTACTTTTGTGCATTAAAAGTCTGAAATACTGTAGAAGTAGTCATTTTAGGAAAAATGCACTGCTGTATTGTCTGAATGTCATAAATACTATTCTTTTTTACCGAAATCAGCAGAAATCATCCATCCCTATAATGTTTTCTAACCTCTTGATTAGTTCATGTGGTGCTTATCAGTCCAAAGCAAGAGGAGCATGCAATAAATTTAGGGTCAAATCTTTGTTTCCTTCCTTCCTTCACCAACTTCCCTTTGACAGTCATTTTGGTGAATAAGGAATGAGCTTAAAATGTATATGGATGTTATGATTTCACCTGTTATGGAGTATATTCATGTTACTCAACATGGCATTTTTTTTTTGTCCATTTTATTGCTTACTCCCCCAAAACCTTCTGATCACTCCCTTAAATACAGCAGGTCCAGTTTGGTTGTGGTGTAACTTTCTGGCTTTCCAACTTCATCTCCAATATCCATTCAGGATTTTGTGCTTCTATTCTAATAATATCAACAAATGAACTGATGTGGAATGCAGATATTTCTTTTCCAGTTTTATCACAAGCCACAGTGGTCCAAGGTTTACCTTCTTTTGGTTTTGAAGGCTGAACCTTTTTAATCCTCCTCATCTTGCAATATTCCCCTCCTGTTGTCCACAGGAGACACATGGAGTCTTCTAGAGGCAGCTTGAAGCCACCTGAGGAGTCCTCAGCAGGGTCTTCCAATGATTATCACTCTCCTTAGTCTCCCTTGGGTTTTCTGCCGCTTTAGTGAACATTGACTATGCTGAACAAATCCTGTGTGAGTTAAAATAAGTTGGGACGTAACATCATGTCCTCCTAACAAGGTTTTCCTTCCACAGAGGTTAACGGCACATTTCTGAATCTCCTTCTCTCTTCCCCTTACCCCTTTTGCTTCCCAGTGAAGTATATTTTAAAGGGACAGTGTTCAAAGATATTTTAATAGAAGTGAGTCGCTCTACACAAAGAGCTGCTTCATGTCCCAAATTCATTAAAAGCACTAAGGACTTTGCAGACTGAAAACAAGGCTAACAAGCTCAAACTTCACCATGCAGAACATACCAGAGTCTTTCTTGCCCCTGTTACCTTTTCTCCTCCTGTTTTCCCTACAAGATTAGTGGATGCTCCCATTCAAGACACATTTAAAAAGGGCAGTTTTTTGAGACCACTCGGAATCGTCTCTCTTGATACACCTGATATCCCTACAGAAATCTAATTTGCAGCATGGGGCTTTGTAATTTCATGCTAGAACAACACAAAATGGAAGAATAACTCATCCAGAAGGAGGGGATTATGTAACAGTAGCGAAGGAGAATCAGCAGAGACAGTGAAGATCCTTTGGAAAGTCATGTCACTGGTTCTGCAGTGCCATACACCCGCTAATTGGTATCAAACCACAGGGAGATACATTGCCAACAGGCAGAAGAAAAGAGAGGGAGGGAAAAAGCTTGGTCTTAATACAGCTCACCTCAATTCACTCAGATAAACAAAAGGTATATTGCAGATGAAAAAAACAGAGAAGCTATAAAGCACAGCAGCGCTGTCCACATCAGTTTGGTAAACTCCCCTTGTACTGGTTTTGGCTCTGACAGAGTTGTTTTCATAGCAGGTAGTATAGGGCTGTGTTCTGGATTTGGGCTGGAAATGGTGTTGGTAACTCAGGGAAGTTTTAGTTATTGCTGAGCAACACTTAGACAGAGTCAAGGCTTTTCCTGCTCCTCACCCCACCCGTGAGCAGGCTGAGGATGCACAAGAAGCTGTGAGGGGACTCAGCTGGGACATTGACCCCAGCTGACCACAGGGATATTCCAGACCGTATGATGTCATGCTGCAATAAAACTGGGGGTTTGGCATGAGCTGCTGTTGCTCAGTGACTGGCTGGGCATTGATCAGTTGGTGGTGAGGAAGTGCTTTCTTTTGCATCACTTCTTTTTTGGGGTTTTGTTGTGTTTTTTTCCCCTTTCTTTGTTGTTTATACTTTCTCCCCTTTAAAAAAAAATATTTAACTCTTTTTATCCCAATGCACAAGTTTTCCTCCTTTTATCCTTCTGATACTTTCCCTAATCCTGCTGGGGGGGAAGTGAACGAGCAGCTTTGTGGTGCTGAGCTACCTGCCAGGGTTAAACTGCAACACCCCTGCTGTGCATTAATCTGGTTTATGTGGGTTATTTTAGAAAGTGAGTAAACTTTAGGTTCCGAGCACAGGGGTTTTTTTTAGTTAGGTTGTTAACTGTGAATATATTTTATAGTAGATAGCTGCATGTAGTAAAAACCCAACTGAGAACTCACTGCCTCAGGCAAAGGAGACAAAAAAAAACCAGTTTGTGCTAATCTGACTGGAAGTGGGCAATGTGTAGTACTTGATCCTGGAATCCACTTCCCTCCTAGACTGCCAGCTTCTAGGTTTTCTCACCTATGGGTCACATTGCAGAGTACATCTTTTGTCCAGACTTTGAGGAAGAGCATGGAGGAACTTAAAGAGGTGGGAGGGTTTAGTGTTAGTTGAGGTTGGTTAAGAAGGGCTTTCATTAGTGGGCATTAATTCAGGCAGTGCGTATTTACATTTGGCTAAAACCTTTTGCTTGTGCATGAAGAGACAAATAGGAAGTTTTAAAATGCAAATAAATAAATTCATGCCATTTTGTGGATGGCAAGTTAAATCCTGAAGACCAACATGGCAGCTGGCCAACTGGTAATCACCCTGAGACTTCAGAATTATCCCTGACATTTATGCACAAAGCAGGTAGACAGAGCTTGCCAGGCACGAGCGAGCAAACAAACAATACACTGAACAAATATGATACAGGAAAAAAATCTTTGATGGAGATGGAAAAGCTGCAATTCCAGGACAGTGTTTTCAACTGCATCTTGTAGCAGTGGAGAAAAACTCCAGAGATGAAAAGCCTAGAACAACCCCTTAATCTCCTTCATGCCTGTCCTGTGTGACAAGTCACCCGTTGAAATCAGAAGGAATAGAGTCTAGACGAGAAAAGTTTGGGCATAAAGAAATTGGGCAATGTTTGGAGGTAAGGGTGAAGTCAGAACAAAGAATGTTTCTATTTAAGATGCTGATCTGTGACTCAGAGGAACTAAATTTTCTTCCTACATCCTTCTTCCTTTTCTCTGCATCATGGTTTAAGCCCAGCCAGCAACAAAGCACCACGGAGCCGCTCACTCACTCCTCCCCTCCTCCCTGTGGGATGGGGAGGAGAAAATATAATGAACGAATGAAAGGCTTGTGGGTTGAGACAAGGACAGGGAGGGTTCACTCACCAATTATGGTCATGGGAAAAACTGACTTGACTTGGGGAAAAATTATCTATTTAATATGTTACCAATCAAATCAGAGAACTACTATCAGATCTTAAAACAACTTCCCCCCCCCCTTCTTCCCAGGCTCAGCTCTGCTCCTGATTTCTCTACCTCCTCCTCTCCAGCAGCACAAGGGATGGGGAATGGGGCTTGTGGTCAGTCCATCCCATGTTGTCTCTGCTGCACTTCCTCCTCAGGAGAGGACTCGCAGTCTTCCCCTGCTCCAGTGTGGGTTCCTCCCACAGAAGACAGTCCTCCATGAACTTCTCCAATGTGAATCCTTCCCATGGGCTGCAGCTCTTCACAGACTGCTCCGGCATGGATTCCTTCCACAGGGAGCAATCCTGCAGGAAGAGACTGCTCCAGCACAACTTTCCCACAAGGTCACAGCCTTCCTCAGGCGCAACCACCTGCTCCAGTATGGATTGCTCCACAGGCTCCAGGTGGATCTGCTCCACCGTGGATCTCCACGGGCGGCAGAAGACAACCTGCCTCGCTGTGGTCTTCACCACAGGCTGCAGCAGAATCTCTGCCTCAGTGCCTGGAGGACCTCCTCCCTCTCCTTCTCCACTGACCCTGGTGTCCACATAGCTGTTTCTCTGACATCCCGCTCCTCCTTCCACTGTAGTTTTTTTTCTCCCTTAAATATGTTATTTCAGAGGCACTACCACCATCACTGATGGCTCGGTCTTGGCCAGAGGCAGATCCGACTTGGAGCCAGGGGAGCTTCTAGAGGCTTCTCACAGGAGCCACTCCTGTAGCCCCCCTGCCACACAAACCAAATACACTCTGAATCACTTAATCTCTCTGTATCTCAGTTCCCTAACTGAATAATGAGGCAGTAATATAAAATAGTGTGGTTTGTTTCATATTTGAGAGCATTTGTTTGTTTTAAACCAGAATAATTTTACAGAACTGAGGGAGGGAACAGCAAAATAAAGTTGAAAGAGTGAAGTGGAGGGGGCGAAAGAGAAGGAGTTGTAGCAAAGGCTGAGGGCAGGAATCTCTTACCCTGGATCAACAACATCAGTCAGAACAGTTTATGTGCACATGAAAATGCCTGGTACAATTAGGACATCAGCTAGAGACCTTTAAGTACTATTATTGCCTAATACTGATAATCATAGAACAAGAGAATCATAGAATGGGTTGGGTTGGAAGGGACCTTAAAGATCATGTAGTTCCATGCCCTGCCACGGGAGGGACACCTCCCACTAGACAGGTTACTCAAAGCCCCATTCAACCTGGTCTAGAACACATCCAGTGATTGAGCATCCACAGCTTCTGTGGTCAACCTGTTCCAGTTTTCACCACCCTCAGAATGAAAAAATTCTTCCTAATTTCGAATCTGAATCTCTCCTTTTCCAGTTTGAATCCATTACTCTTCATCCTATCACTGCAAGCCCTTGTAAAAAGTCATACACCAGCTTTCCTGTAGGCCCCCTACAGATACTGGAAGGCCACAAAAAGGTCTCCCTGGAGCCTTCTCTTCTCTAGGCTGAAGAACCCCAACACTGAGTCTCGTTCTGTCCTCATAGGAGTGGGGTTCCAGCTCTCAGATCATCTTCACACCCCTCTCTGGACCTGCTCCAACACGTCCATGTCCCTCTGAGACATAATGAGGGGTGAACTGAACCTTGTGCCAAGGTGGCCTGAACTGTGTTCCTGGCAATTCATTGACAGTTGCAGCTGGGCAAAGCCAGACTGATGTTACTGAATTCTCGCTGCCCAGTGCCACAGGGAAAGCTTTGAGAAAAACAAATATTCGGAGGGGTCCAAGTTAAAAAGAAAACAAAGGAAGGGTTGCAGAAGTATGTCCTGACAAGAGGCAGGGAAGATAACTCTGCAGTGGGTACATAGCTTTGTAGCCCTCATTTTTTCAACAGATCTTCTCAACTGGCTTCACTGCTGTCCTGTAGGCATGACACACGTGAAATCTGAGGGTGGCTTACGTAAAGCTTCAGAGGCTCCTGTAGGAGCCAAAGGCAGCATTACAGCTTGCAAATGTATTTACAGGATAAAATTGTCACTTCACGTGACACAGAAATATGTGGTGAATTTTGCACTGAGAGAAAACATATTTCTCTGCTTTTGATAGATTGCTTCAATAGCAGTATTTACAAGTCATACAAAAATAAGATTTTTCTTTTAAACCAGGGATAAAGAACCAGAATGAGGCAAAATAAATCACATATGCAGCACTGTCCTTTCTACAATTTGCAGTCTTTATGAATGAATGATGTATAGAAGGCTTAGATAATCCTATGATGTTTCTGTCTCTCCCATCTTTATTTTAGGAAAAAAAATATAGACAATTTTGTGCTTGGTTATCACAAAAAAAACCCAAAAAGTAAAGTTGTGTTTTTAATTCACACATTTTTCATCTTCAGAATGTAGCTACAGGGGAATCTGTACAATCCCAGTCAGGTGACAACACCTTTGTGTTGAAGACACTGCATGTGCCAGCAAGTGCTACCCGATGCTAAAAGCAGCAAAAGGGAAGCAGCACAAGAAGTGACTTGAAACAGGTATGTGAGCATGTGTTCTCCAGATACATTAGAGCTGTGTGTTATATAAACACTTGCTTTCTTTACAGTTTATTACGTCAGTTAAAACCGCACTTTCAGCAGCAATTCATCGCTCTTAAACAGCAGTTTCTTAATCTCAGCACTTCTCGTACAAAGCTGATGCAAAGTAGCTTTGCTTAGCTGCCTTACTTCATTTTCACTCTGATTCCATTCAGTACTTTCTCTGGCATTCCTTCTTTCCAAGTGCATTCCTGCAGGCAGCTCGAGGTGTACCTGAGGTCTCACGGGGGTTCTTGTGCACACTTATTTCTGTAGTTACCCCGACCAGAAGATCACTGTATGTTAATAGTGATCAGTTAACCAGAGAGGGTGCAGGCTTGTGCTGTTCTGTCCACGCAGCCTGTGCTGTGCTGCACATACCCTTTGGACACAGGGGAGACCCAGTCCACTGATTTTAAGGAAGGAGGCTGTTGGCAGCTCCCATGTGGCACCAGCAATCACACCATCTCTTAAAACCCCACTTTTCAAAGCCTTGCTCCAGTCCTTCAGAAGATAGAAAGGCATGAAGTACACTCTCTAAATACTGGGTTTGTAATTTCTTCCTGTAAATTACAGTGTGGATATTAAAGCAGGAAGTGCTGAAGACCTTGGCCAAAAAGAGCTTTTGTGCTAAACACTCAATGCGTGTTTATTGACACGGAGATCCTGCCCTTGGGCGCGCAGAACGGTGACACACAAGAGGTGTTACTACTGCCTTGTTCAGGAGTGGAGAGGCAGTGCAGTGAGATCAGGTTACTTATTGAGGCCATAGAGCTTGTGGAAACTGAACTTAGGTCTTCAGCAAGTCCAACAAGATGAATTGCTTTCAACACAAGACCTCATTAGAAGTCTCCCTTGTAGGGAAAAGATTTGTTTTCTTCTTCATTCAGATACTTGTGTGACTGAACACTAAGGTGACACCTTATGTGGTGACACCGAATGAACAGTGAGCAGAAGTGGCAGCTGGGAAATGCTTGAAATATTTACCTGCAGGCGTAGACTCCCAGTCCAGATGTTTGAGAACTCAGCTACAGCTGACTCAATATCTATTTTTCCTCAGAACTCTAACACTAGCAGCCTATTCTCTTCTCGTGTCTATAGTACCCTCACAATTTTCAAATTATTGGACAAAACCTGTTAAAAAGATGCCAGATGTGCTGCATTGTCAGAGGTGCTGTTCCCCTGCAGCTCCTGTTGCCTTCCCAGAGCCTGAGGTAAAGCAGCTCTGCAGAGAGGCAGAACCACTGGACCTCCCTGGACAGTGCTCCAGATTCTCTTTGTCCATCAGTGCTGCCTTCAAAGGAGGGTGAGGATCTGACCATAAAGAAACCAGATCCAGTGAGTTGAAGTTAATCCTTTTACTACAGGCACCAAGTGTACCTCTGTGCAACTTGCCCTGCTCCCCATAACCTGTCACATTCAGCAAGAAAGGCCCTGGAGGGAAGATGGAAATGGGAAATCAGGCTGTTGTATTGTTTGAAAATAATCTTTTCCAAAGGGAATATAGGCTGGGGACTTTTAAGAAGATGGGACTTCAGAGCTGACAAGTGTATCTGGCGTGTCAGTGTGGTAATGAAGTTAGTTCTGCACTGTTTGGAAAACAGCAAATTTCCTTGCAAGGTTTGTGATTAAACATCTAACAGAAAATAATTATTTCCTTGCAGGCATTTAGGCACCAGATATAAAGACAGAGAAGGAAAGCCAACCAGGGAAAGAACCCGCTAAATATCACAGCTGAAAGCCACTATTATCGTAGAATCCTCATAATATCACTGTTAATTATAAAAACTAATATCTCTAAAATTGAAGTACCCAGTGGGAGAAAGCAGGACATTTAATTTGCAGAATTCTTTCAATCCTTTTACACACACACAAAATCGGTGCTTATTCTGTAAAAGATATCAGCTGATGAGAGGAGAGAGAGAGCATTTTGGTTTGAGCATGTATCTCGTTATTGAGGAGAAGCAACAAATTAGCTAAATTACAAAGGAGAAAAACTGTGCTGCATATAAGCAAAGATTTCTGTAATGAACTTGAGCAATCCTGCTCTGTGGATCCAGCCCATAGCAGAGTGGAAGTTCAGAATAAGGAAAGGGATGTTGCAGGCATCAAGCTACAGAAAAGACCTGGGAGTCCTCACATGTGGCGCCTTACAGAGGTGCTGGACACAGCACCAAACACAGCACCAGAGCACGATGCTCATCTTCTGTTTGTTGTACCAGCTCAAGCCTGGTGATCTACACCAGAGCTGGAACAACGACAGGGAAATCCCACATGGCATTCGGACTGGCTGTAACAAAGAATAATTTCCACTTCAGTAGCGTGCAAACTTTAGCCCTCACAGTCCAGTTGGGATGCGGAAGGATTACATCCCTCATCAGGAAGGAAAGATAGCTCCAGCACGAAACGTGGCAGCTCTAGCAGCGCACGACAGCACTGCCCAGGAATTTCAGCCAGCACGCAGACTGCGCTGAAGCAACAAGGGAATTCAGCCGGAGAAGCTGGAGAGAGAAAGAATTAAATACTTGCTGGAGCTCAAAATCAGCACTGCATCCCTCCCAACAACAGGCCGTGGAACAGAGATGTTAAACAGCAGGGGATTCACCACCATCGCCACCACCGCGCAATTTCATACTCCAGCGTTACAGCTCCTGATTGAGCTAGATGAGTATTGGCAAAAGCGTTGCTCGAGCAATTGCGGGGGATTCTAGCAGAAAAGCCGAGAGCACTGCCGAGCAGCTAATAAGTGGCTGTTCTTCAGTCATGCTGCACTCAAAATAGCTTTCCAACAGAGGCAAAGCAAATTCTATTGGCTTCAGCACCTGGTTGAGCAACTTAATGAGGACAAAATTGAAAGTTCGAGCTGAATCATTATTTATTTTATAACTGCATCTTCATCACAGAGTCCACTCTGAAATGGGAGTTATTTCATTTCAAATCAAGCTCGTGCCAGGTTTTTCTGTAGGCTCATTCAGCACAAAGGTGAGGAGAAGGGTCTTTGAAAACAATTTCAGACAGCAGCTGCCTCAGAGGAGGAGAGCAATCTACAATCAGAGGATTTTTCTCTTTTTTTTCCAGTTCCGCCACGCTTTTCCCCAATTGCATTTCTTAAGTGTATTTTTAATGCACCAGGAAAATTGTAGTGGTGCAAAGACTGTGTTTAATGTTATTTGGATAACACGTCACTTTCCAGACAGCACTTCAAAAGAGATGAGCAGTTATGAGAGCAAAATATCTCTGTTGGGTCCACCACAGGCACAGAAAACATCTCATTTCTCACTAAAATTCTCTCTCATATATTTGAAACTGCTGCTGTTTTACCTCTTAGTTTTCTTTTCTCTGAAGTTCAGCTGTTCTGATGAATGTAAGTCTAAACTTAACCCAGATTCCTTCAGCCTTTCTTTATACTTTTATAAAGCCTGATAATTATTGTTGTCTTTGTTTGCTTTTCTCAATAGGACCATACCTTCCTTGAAGAAACCAAAATTGGACAGCACAGACAGCTCCAAGGAGAGCTGAAGAACTGCTAAATGCTTTGTCTGTGATAACACTGGCTATAAATTGCAATAAGGGTTTGTCTTTTTCACAGCAGCATCACATTGTTTACTCCTGTTCAGCCTGTTTACTCCTGTTTCTTTTGGCATTCTGGTCTCACGGGAGGACGTGCAGCATTCTCTGGTGTGATATCCATACTTGTACCTAGTGCCAGGCCAGTCTGTGAGGAGATATCGTAGGCATCCTCTTTCATGTGCTGTGCAATTTCCCCTGCATTTGTTTCATTTTTTTGTTTCCCCTTTTCTTTCCTTTTTTTCATTTTTCTCTCAAAAAAATAAATATGTAGAAAAATGAAGGAATTGGTTTTGTCACCAAATTGGTTTTGCTCACCAAATTTCCCCTCAACAAAACATAATTTAAGACATGGAAGGAGAAAAGTGATGAAAAATAAGAGTTGAAACAACACAGGAAGAAGTGCCAACTACCTTCAAGAAGTTAAGGATATTATTTTAGAGTAATTCACCAGAGAGAAGAAACTGGGAATCAGAATGAAAGAATAATACAGGAAGATCTGACATCTAAATTTTTATTACAAGATAAATGCAATCCACTGTCATTATGGCTTCTTCAATTACCTTTCAACCTTTTTTTTAATGATGCCCATATGTTGCAAATAACAGGGCTTTATGACTTTTGTTCTCTCACCTTTCCCAGGGCTTACATTCCCATTTTAATTACTACACTGCCATCAGATGCCTCGCCTAATGTTTTTGCACCAGGGCTCCCGGTTTGCGGTGATACCGCACTTGGGGAAACAAAACCCACCTGCCTCTCCTGGTCGAGGGGAACTTGCTGTTCTGGTCGATGTCCACCAGATGGCAAAGGCGGTGTTTTCCTTGGGTTTCCAGGCCACCTTCAGCTCCTAATTTACCCTGGGGAGCGAAGGGGGTTGTGTTTAACAACAGATCCTTTACTGCATAGATTAAAGGTGGTGATTAAAAGTGATTAGATTCTATGTGGATTTCTTGGGAATAGTAATAGAACAGGAAAATAAAAGATGCAGTTAAAATGGTGGTGCTGTCAGGAAGGTGCAGCGTTCGCTCCGGTCCCTGTGTATATGAGGAAAACAAATCTCAAGAATCTCTAAGTTAATATTGCTTTTTTTCTGCTGATATACATTTGAAAGAGATAATGTTTTCTCATGCCTGATATCTTTAAAATATTTGTGACTAATGTCGGTCTTAGAATGAAATCCACAGTTAAGTAAAACCATAGCTGAGCTTGACTTACCTAAACTAATTTTCAAGCTCATGTGGTTACGGACATAAGAATGAGGCTCGTGAATGCTCTTGCACCTTCAGCCTGCCCTCATGATGTTGAGATTGTAATGATGGAGATAAGCAGTGACCTTCTTCTGTAACCTCTCTCTGGGGTTTCTTACTGTTTGAACCATGGGGGATGAAGAAACTTCTATCATTTAATCATCGAAACTCCACTGCAGGTATATAAAAGAGATTGAGAGTTTCCTGAAAGAGGTGTTTGTTATAAACTACCAGTACATAAGCTTTGTACCGAGAGGGTGCATATCTGACATTGTAGGAGCTGAATGTTTTTAATCACTTAATTTGACATCCCACTGCCCCTTCATATGGTGCACTATCTCTGCTGAAAGGCCTATACAGGAGGGAGTGAAAAAATTCCAAGTCCCTTCAGCTTCCTCCAAAAAACCTTCACTCCTCTCTCAAAAAAACCCCACCCTACGTCAAGAGACCGTTCAGAGACTTAAAAAATAGGAGCAAGGGAAGGCTAATTTGCTTCCTGAATGGTTTTGTAGGTTGACCTGAATTCTGCTGCCAGCAGAGGAAGGCTGACAGGGGTAGGAGGGAGGGTTCCAGCCCTTCTCTTCAGCTGCCGCTTGACTTTCAGCTGGTGCCAACGGCAGCACTTCAATGGCTCCCAATCAATCCTATCCCGGAGGAGTCGTTTTTCTGAGCATTAAGACACAAGGAAAAAGATGAGGCCGTTCCCACTCCAAGTGGATATTTAGAGTAGTGTGGAAAAAAGAACCAACCAACCAAACCCGGTGCTATATTTGGAGCGTTCCTAATTGCACTGTTCTATTTCCAGCTGCCAAAATCCACGCTAGAATTTTAATCAAGGGCTAAATCCGTGCGGCAAGATCCTAACAACAGGAAACAGTTATGTTATTTAAATAGGCTTTCAAACGATCAGATTTTTATCTCCTAAAGCAGCACTCGGATGAATATTAAAGCTGCTTTTGTTCTGTGGAAAGGGCTCAGCAAGATGAAGGGGGTCAGGGAGAGCCACCAACACACTGGACCAGCTGTCCAGAGCACAGGCCGGGCAAGGCGAAAAAGCCCTTTCCTCACAAACAGGAGACCCACGCCGAGACCCTGCCCGGTTCCCCGCCGCAGGCCGCGAGCTCCAGCAGCTGCCGCCGGCCCCAAGATGTCGGCCCCGCGGCCTCGCACCCGACCCGGCTCCGCCGAGGCGGCGCCCCCTAGCGGCGGCGGGAGGGAAGGGCGCTGAGGAGGGGGCGGGGCCTGGGGCGGGACGCGGGGCAGGCTCGCCGGGAGCTGTGCGGTGTGCATTGGGCTGTACTGGGAACACTGGGCAGCAGTGGGCAACACTGGATAGCACTGGGCTGTACTGGGAAGCACCGGACAGCAGTGGACAGCACTGGGAAGTACTGGGAAATACTAGGAAACACTGCACTGTACTGGGGAGCACTGGGAAGCATTGAGCTGTACTGGGGGGCACTGGGGCAGCCCCACAACACTACCCAG